>DWNR01000846.1:0-17369 GCA_018250455.1 Polygonus leo | reverse complement strand
TGATGACAGCATCATCTGCATATAGCAGGCAGTTTACCACTGAATCACCCATACGCATTCCCACATCCATTGATTTTTATCTTTGGAGACATTTATCCAGGTACAGAATAAAAAGGCGAGCTGACATCACACAACCTTGCTTGACACCAGTATAAATGCTTATATCGTTATACAAAACTTACGAGTTCCAGTTTTTGAAGATTCGCTTCTTTTTGTTTATTTACTTACTTACGCTTATGGCGCTGAGACCCAACATCCAACGTGGATCTTGATTCTAATACGAAAATTTGCCCTTTATCTCTGTTCTGTACGGTCTCTTGCCAGCTCCCGCAGATCATCTTCCACTTTATCTTTCTACGGATATTTTGGACCACCAATTTCCATTCGTTTATATAATTGTAACTCAAAAATTATAAAATATACACAATTCCATTCTTATTTACTAAATATATATTCTTATACAAATAACAACACAATATATATAATTCTTCTGAATCTCATAATAAGTATACATCATGCATACATTCGTGGCAAAAAATATACGAATAACGTAGCCTTTTTTAAGCTGAGCTGGAATGCATCGTAAGTAAATCCGCAAGGAATGCAAGCGACGCTCCCCGTTCTTGCGGTGGGATGCGGTGTCGCATTACGTCGTCATCACCTTGTTCATCGTCACAACAAATACATTTACCGTAGGCCTCTACTAAGCAGAGCTGGAATGCTACGTAAGTAAATCCCCGAGGAATACTAGCGACGCTCCCCGTCCTTGCGGTGGGATGCGGTTTCGCATTACGTCGTCATCACCTTGCTGCATCGTCGCGGTCGTTCCTCGTGACGTCGTGTCGTGATGCTATCGACCACAGCGTCTGGTCTAGTTGGCTCGATTGTGGTGTTTTGTGAGCGAATGCTTCAGATTTATATGAACACGTTAGTTTGTTTATCTATCATATTCCGTATCTACCAAAAGTAAATATATTTTCGTATAGAAATAATATTTTTCTTCTTGCTTTTTTTTTCTTAAGTACACTTATTGTGGCATTGGACGTAAAAGCATGTGAGTTACAATTATAATTACCGTAGGCCTTTACTAAGCTGAGCTGGAATGCCACGTAAGTAAATCCGCGAGGAATGCGACGCTCCCCGTCCTTGCGGTGGGATGCGGTGTCGCATTACGTCGTCGTCACCTTGCTGCATTGTCGCGGTCGCTCCTCGTGACGTCGTGAGGCTAACCACCACAACGTCTGGTCCAGTTGTTTCGATTGTAATGTTTTGTTTGCGATAGTTTTTGACTTATATGATCACATAAGTTATGGTTTCTATAAACATTCGTAATCTAGTTTCGTCTGAATTTTCATCACAATTCTAATGTTCTGTTAGTTCATTCATGACCCTATCAGCTATTGGCGGTTTGTAGTGGACTTTCCCAATTATCTCTTTACCTATAAGTCTTATATCTTATTTATCTTGACAATCGAGATTTTTTATTTTCCATCTTTCCTTATCTAAGCTACGTTGCCGGTTGTTGATGTTGTTTCTTAGTTAAGTTTGTCTGCTATTTCTGAGACTTTCATGCTATATTTTTATTCGTACATAATGGAAGTTTCTCTCGAATTGTCCATTTTAGCCATCACTTCTTGCCTCTTTCTATCTCTATGTGTCGTAGCACCCAGCGTCTACATTTTTTCCTCCTCCCACGATTACCTAAGTTGAGCTCAGTTGACTGCATAATGAACTAACGTCTGCATGGTCCGTGCCCAGCGACCCGTTAACCAGTTGTCAATATCCGATCAAGGGAGATTGAACTGGAGCGGGGTATCAAATGTCAGCCGCCCACAGGGTCCCAAGGCCGCGCGGACACCTACGCCCCAGTTAGGCAAGCCCACTGCCCCATTGTGATGTCTTGAATCACGTCGTGACTCGTGTGTCATGTGTCGAATTACTAGGGTTACGTAATACGTACGTTAATTTTTTTTTTCATGTCTTTCTTTCATTTCTTGAATCTACGGATGCCCAAACTCGGGCTCTTTCGCCTTCCTCCGATATCTATGAGTATAACAATATCTTTATTAATTTTAATTCTTAATCTATGCTTATTCAATCAAATTTTAATGTTAGTGAAATTGAATAAAACTTACAATTCTCTTTATTTTTGAATATTTTGGACATAATAATAATAATACAGATATATTATGTCAAAATGTTCAACGTTTCATTTAACGCCCACCTATGAAACACATTTTAATAAGGAAATAACTAAGCACTAAAACAATACTTCCTAGTTTAAGGCTTTGATCTATATTTTAACTTAGCAGAACATTGACATCTACTGACGCTGTTATTACTTTGAAATGTTTGCATATTATTTAAAAAAATAAAGTAATTAAATAAATTCCTTTCAAAATATGCAGGTGATGTACTGTATAAGTCCCTATCTATATACATATGTATATAAAAGGCAAAACTGATTAACTGACTGACATATCAACGCACAGCCGAAACTACTGCACCTAGAAACTTGAAATTTGTTACAGGGGTTCCTTTCATGATGTAAGTGAGCACTAAGACAGGATTTTTCGAAATTCTACCCCCAAGGGGTTTTTGACTTCTATGCGAACGAAATCGTTGGCAAAAGCTACTTTTATATAAACGTTTCAATGTTAAAAAAGCAGCAGTAAGTGTTGACTGCTGGTTGATCACAAATAGGTACCCTTAAGTATTAAGTCTCGTTTAGAAAAGTACCTATCATATGACACAATTCAATCCTATATTTGAACACCAATAAATCTTTAAGGCGCATTAAAAGTGACATCCAAACATTTGTTGTTTGCTTGAAAGAGCTAATCTGGAACTACTGGTCCGATTTGAAAAATTATTTCAGTGTTACACAGCCCATTTATCGAGGAAGGCTATAGGCTATATAACATCACGCTACGAACAATATGAGCGGAGAATCAACGAAAAATGTTGCAAAAACGGGAAAAATTTGACCCACTCTCTCCTCCTTAGTGATAAAAACGCACCCGCTGATCAACTTCTAGTACAATTTAATCATACTTGGGATTGATTACGATTTTCCATAGACGATAATTACCACTGCATCAGGCATGACATGCTTCATACTTGTCTATTCTTATACGATAAAAAATCAAATTAAAGTTCACGATAAAGTCAATTTCAATAGTGATAAGTGTACTGATAACAGGACGGTATCATGTTCAATGACATTAGACAGTGGCGGCCTTGCGTATAGGGTACTTACAGTGCTTACTTATACACAACACACGCTCTGATTCCTTCAATCTCATACTGGCAACACCAAAGTAACAAAGTTGCTTGCGCCCACGTGAAATTTAATAATAAATCAAATGTGTATAAACCCGACTGATATTTTCTCTATTTTTTATTTAGTTGACTTGATGAGAACTCAAGATTTTGCCAGTGCCATCCATAGATAATACATGATAATATAGGTAGATAATATAGGTAGGTACGTACGTGGCGTCGATATACATCGAGCATAATGCCGAAGAAAGTACTAGATAATTTGTTTTAAATGAAATCACAAAATTATTAAAAACTTTACAAGATTTTCAATAAAATAAATCCAAACAACACATGACTCAACAACATATTCATATAATGTTAATATCTAATCATGTGTGATACTAGATTTGCTTATGACGCGCGAGATAAGAAAAAATCAATAGATCATTCCGATATCACACTTGACAAAGAAACTCGAACGATAAAGTGGGAATCTGTACAAGATGAATTTCGTTCCAGATATTTTGGTACTGCTTATTTTTTTTTATCGTATAAAGGTAGCAAATGGGCATGTAGTCTTCCTGCTGATAAGTGGTCACTGCCACCCATAGACATTTAAATCAACACAAGAACAATTAAATCATACCTAAGTTTGATCACAGATGCGTTGCTAGATTGCTACCCCTGAGGACTAAGATGTTTGCCTCGGGCTTATGTACCTATAGCCGGCAACCATTCCTCACCAAACCGAAACCCAATAATTGCTTCACGGAGGATTATGAGGCGGTGATACCTCCCCGGTCGAATTACACGAGTTCTACCTCTTAAATTTCCACCGATTTTTTTTTCGATTATAATAATTATTGTACTCTACGAAATGGATAAAATATCGCCACCGTATAAAGTAAAAATCGTACTTTAAAATCGTCGTACACTCGTACATTACTCAAAATTCGATTCGATGCAACAAATTATCCCAAAAACTACATAGGAAGTATTTAATGATCCTTTATCTCTGTTCAAAGATACGAGGAACAAATTTGCAGCAGACCTTTGATCTAACAATATTTTGGATAGTGACATCATGGCAGACAGAGACAATGATAACCTTTGGCAAAAAATGACACAACACTCAAAGATAATATTGCAAAATTAACAAAATGATGTAATTATGAATAAATGGTGTGGCCTTGTCTTATCGCTCAATAGAACGAAAAAGTAAAATTGATGCATAATTTTGCGAAGTAAAAATACATTAATGCATATTGATAAGAAACGTATAGCGATAACTACCTTTCACTGTCTCAACATTAGGTAAAGTCTCTATCTGCAAGAAATACAAAATTTAAAAGACTAGATTGATATTGTTGAACATGTAATAATATATATAATCTTATAAAATTGTCCTACAATAATAGCTTTGTTAAGTATGTGTATTCACATTTTATGGAGCATGACAATCTTCATAACAACCATCTCTCCATTAAAAAAATACAAAATAGTGACTTGAATTAATCATCACATCCTTCTACCACACCAAGCAGTATCTATAAAAGCTTTCCAAGTACATTCCTACTTTCCCACGGGCGCAAATTTACTTGTCCCACTCAACTCCTACAAAACGATAAGCAAGATTTCTTCGAGACGATGGTTCCCAAGCACTGGACGGTGGACGCGTCTACCGAGGGTTACGAAACTTACAATTTCATTAAAATTATCTTCGCCAGATATGAAACAGGTTCCTTTCTTAAATTATTAAAAGAACACCCGGGGGCTCCATTGAAATTTCCCACTGATTAAGATAGTTACACACACCGACGCGGCCTAATACGGGCAACTTGATAAACAATCGATATTAGACGTTATTTACAATAAACCTGAAGTGAAAGTCG
The DNA here is from genome assembly GCA_018250455.1 of Polygonus leo. Taxonomy (NCBI): domain Eukaryota; kingdom Metazoa; phylum Arthropoda; class Insecta; order Lepidoptera; family Hesperiidae; genus Polygonus; species Polygonus leo. The sequence goes on along the minus strand of DWNR01000846.1, from coordinate 12,213 downwards.
TTCGAACCGTAATAGATGATGCGATTACCTTCATAATCGATGTACACACGCCGCAATGGAATCGATAATTCACAATGAAAACATCATTTGTCGACGAAATTACAATCGTAACAATGTTTAAGTGAAGAACGCACGCGCGCGTTAGAAACAGTGATTTTGCGTTTCATAAATTATGACAGAGGTATAGATAAGAAAAGTAAATATTAATATATAGTTTAATAGATGTTGTAACGTAACGATCATAAGGAGTAATTTACATAAAAAGGCAAGGCAAATGAAATTGCCGTTCACCTGATGTTAATGAATGAATGAATGTCAAATATTAGGTTGGAAACTAAGTAATTGCTGATAATGATAGACTATAATAATGATAGATTTCAGTTAAAGACGTCTCTCACTCCCATTTTTATAATATCCGTTTTTATGTTACGGCCTTTTTCTTCTTAAATATGTTTGCTGTCATCCTTACCTTATCCAAACCCTTAAAGGCTGATCGTCATATAACTACGCACAAAATTGCAGAGAAGACAAATACATCACAGATTAAAGTACTAGGCAAGTAAAAAAAGTCATTTCTTTTAACAAATCGACATTTACTTAATTGCCAACCCAATACAATTGGACACCAAGCTGGTCTACTTCAATTTCGGTGCTACCATTAAGGGAAATTAGCCAGGTTCGTATGGCAGGCAAACATGTATCTCCAAACGAAACACAAGAATTGCGTTAAAAAGAATGGACAGCTATAGGTAATACCCTCAGCTACCGCTACGTACCGCTACCCTCAGCGGTGGTAGTATCACCTATAAGTTCTACCACTTAACAATTAATCTTTCACAGATTTTACAAAGCAATGCAGAGGTGCAACGCGAGAAATCAAGAGAAATATTACAACACAACCTTATTAATAGGTTCAGAAACCTTATAAGCTCTCCGAGTGATCAGTATAAATAATGTGTAAGCGATAACACATTTGACGTAATAGGTATTTGTAGTTTACCGACCGCATAGTGTATCACCGTACATTGATTTCTTTAAAATATATGGATGAATGTAAAAACTAATAATTTTAGTGACTTGTTGGGTTACATGTATGGAGAAAGTTGTGAAATATATTTTCATGAGTACCCTGTATGAACTGGGTATTCGGCAATTGGAAATGAAATATCCACGAAAACATTATTTTACTCCAGAAACATTCTAACGCATTGCAATTATACGCAATTATACGAAACCAAAAATGAATTACAGCTAATGCTTACCACTAAAAGGATAAAAAATAAAGAAAATCAATATAATCCTGTAGAATAGACGATTTGTGTCAAATTTCCTTGTTGCTCGTCTGATTATTAAAGTCAGTCCACTATATTTAAGTGCTAGTTGTGCCTGCGTCTCCGCCCACTACCCCTCCTTTTAGGGGTTGCTTTTTATAGCCTAAAACTTGGCCGGGGGTCTTCTACTACTAGTCTAGACTAGTCACGTTGGCATCAAAATCCGTTAAGCCATTTTTACGTGATGCGCGGTCAAATAAGCAGACAAACAGACAAAAAATCTAAAAACTTAAAACTTAGTCCGTTATCAATTCTAAGGATCGCCAGCCAACTATTTTTCGAATATCCTCCATGTACAGACTTTCGACCCTCTTTAGCTTTACTATATGTATTGATAGATAGAAGATAGATTGATAACAAGGGTTTCCTTCAATGCCAAACTAACAACTGTGTCGTTACTGAAGTAAAGCAACGAAATTAAGGCACCTTGACTGAAACCTCACCGTTATCCCACTGCAAAATATGAGGATAGTTAGTTAGTGTTATTGAGACCTCCGACATTTTATTTATCTAAACATTTTTAAACATGCTACACGTAGTAAGGACGAGATGAATCTCGTAATCAACGACGAGATGAATCGCGTATGGAATCCTCTAGCGACCACCTATTCTAAAGTTAAGTAAAAACTACCTTGCAACAATCCGCGTGCACCATAAAAGATGGTTTATATTTTGAGACATGCAGTATACCGCCATCTCTCCCTAACTGACCATCTATTCAATTGTCCACTGCCTCGTGGATCAGCTCGTATAGTTAGCAAATAAAAAAATCAATAGAAGTAACAAAACATATTTTAAAACTGTATTTAAACAAGACTCTTCAATTTTAATGGACATGAATTTTTATATTTAATGGCATCTGCATGTACTACTCAATACGGATCCGAAACAACTTTCCCATGCACTACAGTTCATAAAAATGTCATTGTTACGATTCCGATCATCAGTCATTACATACAGCTCGAACGCACGATCATCAATTTATATAAATGCCTCATTACTGTATAAACACAAAGGCATTACATAACTGGCGTTGATCTGTTGAGTGCAGAATCTTTACGTCAAAAATAATCACGTACTTGTAAGTTCATCTGACAAGTGCGTTAAGTGCAAACAAAGGGCAAAAAAATGCGTATCACTGGTGACCGAAAACAACTACATTGGCAAGAAAAAAATATTTTGCACCAGGACTGTGTGCATTGTCCTGGTGCAAATAATTTTTTTTATTTCTGCAGTTTCCATGGCAAAGAATTTCTTGATTTGATTTGATTGAATTTTTCGTATACATATACCCATACAACAACGAAACACACATTCTAAACCGATAAAATTGTTTTTTAATGTATAACTCACTGTTTAATGACAACCTCTTATACGTGACGTACTAATTAATTATTTATTATACTAACGTTGTGGAGCAATAATTTCATAGACGAGATAATAATATTTTCATTTAACAGCATATTGAGTGCGTAATGTCTTCAAATAAATTAATTGCGTGTTTATGAATCAAATACACTTACATGTGTTTCTCAATAGTATGATTCTAGGAATTACATATTATCAATTTATTTCTGTACTAAACACTTCTCAATTTCTTAGTGACTTATTGAACCGCTTTCGTAATTTATGTTAAAAGAAAACACGAACCTAATTGTTTATTTTATTTATTTATTTACAAATGGAACCCAATTGTTTATTTTATTTATTTAATTACAAATGTTTATAATAACTAATTAAAATACTATATAACCATTAATTAATTAAAATACAACAATGAAACACGCATTCTAAACCGATAAAAAATGTTTTTAATACATAAAATATCTTTATACACTCCAATCCAATAACTAGTTCACAATTTCCTCTAGCATAAAGCAGTTTAACGTTACAGCCCGAACCCTCAGCAGCACCTCCGGTTCACCGACCCCAGTTTCCCAATCAGGTGCACTTGGTTTTTCTCGACGCATCGCAACTGCGTTTATCCGACGTTTAACGAGCGGGTACCCACTCACTGTTTAATGACAAGCTCTTATTCGTGACGGAATAATTACTATACTAACGTGGTGGAGCAATAATTTCATAGACGAGATAATAATGTTTTCATTTAACAGCACATTGAGTGCGTAATGTCTTCAAAGAAATTAATTGCATCTTTATGAATTAAATTCACTTACATATGTTTCTCAATAGTATGATTGAAGGAATATTATCATTTTTTTTTCTGTACTTTAGCACTTCTCAATTTCTTGTTTTGTCTCTTTATCTATGTTAACGCTAATAAATAATATGCATTTATCGGTCTCAAAATTAAGTAAATAAGTCTAAACATTACGATAAAATCCATCAATACCTATCACGTAATCAAAAATATCTATCTCTAAAATCATATATCTTTTTTGAGAAACCAATTTTCAGGGTACGAATACTAGTTTTTCCAATACTATCCGATCTAAAGTTCTAAATCTTATTATTTTATAGGTACTTAACACATTTAAAACTAGGTTTCTATCGACTATGCATACTCGTAATTTAATAAGCACTAAAGAATTCGACCTATAAAGCTGCGGATCTAGGTTCGATTTCCAGGAGAGCACCTATTTCGTATCGTAACATCGTGAGAAAAATATGTTAGCGGTGTGTAATATACAAACCTCTCTCATTATGAGAAGAAACCCATTGGGACAACAAAGGGATGTGATGATAATACATAATATTAACAAGCAAACCTATAATTTCCATTTACTTGAAACATTTTCGGCTTAAAGGTCGTCTGTACATTATCAGCTGATAACAATCAATGCAGTAACAAGTGCACCGCACATCTACACATTATGTGTGTACACAACACATACACAAATCTGATAACACACGATAAATATTACAGAAACGATAGTGATAGTAAATCACTGTTCAGTGTCATGATATAGAATTGACTTCTATTTCTATTCTATCTGTCTAACGACAATGAGGATTTCTTACGAGTAACATGAGTATGCGGTCCTAACCCTGTGACCCCCCCTGGTCACAGGGGTCATGGCCCCCCCCAAAATTCTTACTGTCAAATTGCAAAACCTTTTAAAAATGGTCAACTTACGAAGATTAAAAACCAGATATAACTGCAGATGTCAAAATATTATTACTCGTTTTGGCAATAAAAATAGAAGACTTCCATTTGTGTATACTCAGTATTTTTGTGTAATCCCCCCCCCCCATTTGAGAATGCGACCGCGCCTGTCCACGATAGGACTTCGTTGTTTTAAGGTAGCAAACAGCTTGTTGGTCGTTGACCACCTGATGGTCTAAGTGGTCACTACCTCCTATAGACAGTATACTATTCAGTAGTCTTTGGTTTGATAACAATCAAACCAAAGACTACTGAATAGTACCCATTGTATTTTACAGGTGGTAGAACTCATGTAGATTGACCTAGGAGTTACCACCGCCACCCTCATAATCATAATTAAGGGTAGCAACGCATCTGTGGTCAACCTCTAATACGAATTATACGATCGTACTCGGTTGACGGAGAATACCTACTACTCGCGAATGAAATGAACACGTTTTATAAATAGTGCAACCACACCTTTACCTATTTTAAATAACAACAAAATTGCTTATAAATAATAATAATTGGTAAAACTTGCGCAGTCTAAAAAAAATGATCCTGTACATATCAATTTTAAATGCTTGTTCCAAATATTCAATCCCAATCAGATTTTATTTCCGATTATTGAAAGCTAGTAAAATTTCGATTACGAGATTGAGTTATTTTATTAATAGACAGCAATGGAAATAAACAAGTAGGTAGGTACATACTATATGCAACGGCAGATATTTCCGGTCAAATCCCTCAAGGTACGCCGGGAATCTAGGTTACCCGTTCCCGGGCTTTGGGTTATCAAAACGACCCACTTTATCAAGGTCGCAGACTCCTCAGTCCCTTATATATAATATTATCTATAATCTTAGATTAATGTAATTAAAGGTATTTAGAATTGTAGACATAGGAGACATATAAAAAGATAAAAAAAATGTCAATTAAAAATATATTTTTAGAAACAAAAATATATTTTTTTCGTTTAATATGATTTAAAATTTCCTTGTATTTTTCATTAATATATGTTTTCTGTAGTGCATAGTTGGATGTAGATTCATATATTAGAAAGGTTTAACTAATCCATAGTATACACTCTCTACTAATAGTCTAGAAAATAGATTCGACTAAATAATCAACCTTACGGTCTTTCTTTTACTTTTTTACTAACCGTAAAACGAGTAATAACAAAGTATTCTTTGCAGTCGTAGCGATTGCGTCGACCTTCGTAGCTGTAGATATCAAGAAGCTATATCATTGCTTTATATTCTCAATCGTATTGTTTACAAATAAGTTTGAGCACTGTACACAAACAGGCTCGCATTTCATTAAAACGAACCGCCCAAAGCTAGTTTGCGAAATGATACGATGGTAATTTATTTAACTTAATGTGATATACGATACCGATAGCGATATCTACCGGTGTTGGGTAAACTTTTTGGTGTAAGATTCAAATTTTACGTGTACTTACCATTATTAACTCAGATTCATGCTTTAAAACCACAAATATAAGGACGTAAACCACAATCTGTTTCTCAAACCACAAAATTTTAAACAATTTCAGAAGCGGAGGAAATTGTGAATCGAATTTTATTCTATATCGAGTATACTTTCCCTCGGGTCCGTCTTATATAAAACTGAAAGTGCACCCCTGGATGTCAAATGGAGTAGTAGTAATAGGAAATTAATAATTATAAATGAAACTATTTATGATACAATTACTTATGTTTATTAGAATTAGAAGGTTAACGTTAGACGAAGACTTTATCGTTAAAGCAATATATATCTTTACATTTTGCCGTTGATACCTAACACTTACCACCTTTACACAAGGTATTCTCTCTATAGAGAAAATACTGTGAAAGAAACAACATAATATATGTACAAGCCCTCGGTATAAATAATACACAAACATGATAATAAGTAGTTTGATTTAGTTAAATAAATGTAAATTACGTACGACCAATACGTAATTAAAATAAATATAGGTAGATAGAATATGATACAAAAGTAATCCAAATATTGATGTATATTATTAGAATCCAAATATACATTTATAAAATTAGAAGTGGGGTGTTTATTGGCTGGGGTAATTAAAGTACTGACATCTCAAATTGGTCAATTATTCTTTGTCGCCATGGGTGGTGGACCGCCCATGGACATCTAATCGAACCCAAATTAGTCAGGAATCTTACCTGGTCTCCACACCAGATCCTTGCTCCATCTAAGGATTAGTACCTATTTACTGTACACTTCATAACGACAACCACCGAAATAGAGAACGTCAACTTCCAAATTTTTTACAAAGATGGAGAAAAGAACTAGAATATTAAAGATAGAAATACATTGAAGCCATATGGTCACCACTGTTTTATGTTGCCTTTCTGTTTCTATAATTGGACTATTTTTGTGGTGTACAATAAAGTATAATTGATTTGATTTGGATTTGAAATATAATCAGGACAGCAAGAAAATATTTATTTAAGTCCTATAGGGTACAATAAAAAATTTAAAAGCAAGTGCACGCGGAATCTCAGAACGCCAACCGAGGCACGTCTAATCTTGTATTACATAAAAAATCGTACATAACAGTGACATTCATAATTCATTCCAACTTCTACTCACGCTTTAATTCCAAGATCGATAGTTACAATTTCCCGACCACATTACACAATTTATAGTTACATAAAAACGAGTACCGCAAAAGGAAAATGGCGGCATAAGCTTTAGAAGCAGGAATTTATCAACGTGACAGAGAACTATAAATTATGGCTTTTAAATTTAGAAAATGATAAACCTGTGGCGGAAATAACACGAAAATATTGGTTAACTGCGGGTAGGACTCACATATGATGGGTTCCCGACGAACTGCCTACTCCTAGATTATAGATATTTCAGAGTAAAATAGTTTAAAAATAACTTTTAATCTTAGTAGTTGTTGTTGTAGCAGCCATAACATATATTATGTATTTGTAAAAAAAAACAATTGTATATACCTATTACAATTCTTGAACAGTCTCAGGGCTGTGGCTATAAGAGATACAGCCCTGTGACAGACGGACAGACGAACAACGAATTCTGAGTAATGTACACCCGTTGTCACCCTTTGGACACGTAAACCTATAAAGCAACATGGCGGGTAATTTATCGGACGTGACGTCACGTTCGCGAGGAACGAAGGCGAGTGTAATGGTGGGGCATATCGATCGACCTTGAGGCGGCAAGGACGTCGCACCCCTGCGGTGGCCTGACTCGTGTAACTAATGGGCGCGGTGCATTTCAGTTACCTACTGTTGCTGTTGCCCTGGTACTTTCTAATAGCAGTTTAGGAAAGTTTTTCCACGACTCTGCAGCTGATGTACAAAGGGATTATTAAACATTGTAATTTATAATAGAAAATAGAGGTAAAATTTCATCAAACAATAGTTGACATTTCGTTAGACTTATTCTTACTTATGACTTAATTTAAAATTATAGTCTGTGTTTAATGAAGTTTTGTTCGTTATATTAGATGTAAAAGTAAGTAGGATAAAATAGGCAATTACGCAAATCGTTTTGCAATTACACGCGTCGCTTACATACTTTAACAAACATTATAGTCAATTTAGAATAGAATAAAACTCAGGAGAAGAGCAGTGAAAATGTTCATGTATCTTGTCTTTCCAATTTATGTTAACTCGTTTCACACAAAGCTTAAACATAAATTTACGTCGTTAGACAGACCTACGTCGGGGGAAAATTTAAGTCACGTAACTCTCGTAGTTACATTATTTTAAAAGTACATTTAAGTACTATTGTACTAAGTACCTACTACATAATAATTTACTCGTAAAATTTCAGCTACTCGTATTTAATTGTTTTTTTTTATCGTATAAAGGTACCAAACGAGCATACAGTCCACCTGATGGTAAGTGGTTACTGCCGCCCATGGACATCAATAATCATCCCCAAGTAATTACATACTTAAATTTGGTCACATATGCGTTGCTGCCCTTGAGGACTAAGATATTCGCCTCGTGTATAAGGATAGTAAAACAGGCAACTCCGCCTCTCCAAACCGGAATACAATAATTGTTTCACGGATTATGAGGGTGGTGGTGGCACCTCCCCGTTTGAACTAAACAAGTTCTATCACTTGATAAATACTTCGTTGAGTTAATTTAAAAGTTATATTATTTTCGAAATTTTCGCTGTCTCATGTTATTGTTGTAAAATAGAAGCATACAATTTTATACATCTGTGCCACACTGTGGCACCTTGCAACTTAACGGAATTTTTTAAATATTTCATTTCATTACAAAATGTCAAACACTTTCTTAACCAGGACCTGGTTTCAAATTCGGTCCTGGTTAAAGGACCGAATTTGCAATTTCTCCATTGTCAAAAGTCGATTTGCAAATGGTGTACCTGAGCGTTTAGTATGTACTTATTTGGTTAATTTAATATCTGCCAAGTACAATGAAATTTCAACAGCCATATTCAAAATTCTTATATTGCGTACATTATCTTACTAAACGCGATTGTTCATTCAGAATCGAAACAAAACTGTGACGAATCGGATCATTGTTGACGAATTGAATTTCAATACATTTCTGTGTTTGACACTGTATGATGTAATCATTCCATTCCCCGAACTTGAAATCATTCATCAAACATTTAATCGAATGTTTAATATATTACTGTAATAATTGCATTGAAATAAAAAATAAAAAAAACGTGCAATCGTTATTTTATTTATACCTATACAATAAAATTGTTTACTGGATGATGTCTGTACTTTATATATATTTAATAAAAATTAATGTTTACAAAAGCAATAGAAGCCAAAACAACCATTTTCAGAATGTTTGTTTCTTTGAAACTACTGCATGAAATTGCAGGCGGTTTTCACATTTGTGTTGCTTATGAGCTAACTTAAAATCTGTTTGGAAGCCAAATTATTAATATTTACTGAAATGGATACAAAATAGCTTTGCATACCGAATGTGAAGCCGCGGGCAAAAGTAATATATTACAAGAGTAGCAAATGAGTATACTTTGATTGAATGAACACTGTCGTTCATGATTATTTATAATCAACCCTGGGTAAAATAGAATCGGAGTCCTATTTAAGACCGACCACCTCATTATTTTTCACCCTACCCGTGCTAAAACATTGAAAGGACAGAATCGATTTTAAAATGATTTCACTAATAGAACACTACATTAATGACCTTCTATCGCTACAATACATGTTTATTGCATGTGTCAAGTCGTGGTAATTAGGATATGATGTATTTAAAATTATTCTAGGCGTCCTGTACTACAACTTATAAATAAATAACAAACTTTTAAATAAATACACCTTGTACTAAACAGGTACTTTCAATTCAGGTACTTAAAAAAACCATCGATTAGAGCCTATAGAAAATTGAAAATACCATGTAAAACAAATATAATTCGCCCTTCAACACAATGCATTTAATCGCCCGAAGGCCGCCATTGTTAATATAACCCATACTTTGTGTTCTTCGCTGCTATTCTGCAAAACTAAATTACAAGTTCTTGCAATAGTCAGACAACAATCCAAGGCAGTCTTACAACAAGAGGAATTTTGTTGATGCTCAAATTGCGCTTGCTCACTCGATGGTATGAAAATATTTGCGCATGATACAACGATTTCTTTGTTAACACCAAATAAGTAGTTTGTAGCTTTGCATTCCACTTCAAACTTCGTGTTATTTTTAACTGACTTCTTTAACGCCTTTGTTGTTAAATTGCTTTATTGTTTACTATTTTTTAAGTGGCTAGTCTAGACTAATCTCTAAAGACTTAATAATTGTGGGTGGTTAAATTATGGCTGCTTATTCAATGCAAAAAATAAACTAGTTGAAATTACTAACAATAAAATATCATAATCCCTTTTAATACTATTAAAAACAATAATCCATTTTTATTTTTAAAAACTACTCGGTATTTCAGGATAACATAAATTTTATGGGCTAATAAAATAGACACAAAAAGGTTCATTCATCCAACGGCACAGGTAAATTATACTTTTGACAGATCTCATGGTTACCGTTCTAGGAAACTGTTTAACAGGTAAGCGACCCACAGAATTCGGACAGGTTACGGATTGAAAAAAAGCAAAAATATTTCATTCTATTGTCCGCTTATTACTTTTTCGGAAACTGTACCATAGAAGGCAATCTTATTTATTGACGTGCTATAAAAAGGATTCCTATGTAAATTGATTTTATTTCCTCGCGTCAAACGTGCCGATAGCAATTTTTTACCTGCAAGGTATTTTAGCTGACTGACTGATAGCTTCTGTTCAAGGGAACGAATAGTATTCTATGCCTTTAAATATAGGTACGTTGTGTTAATGGATAGCGTCTGAAATGGATTAACCCACATGGAAAGCGTCCAAATTCTGTGGATACTAACAAACTATCCATCAGATTACGTTTCCGGAGTCTTGTTGACCTATTGCAAGCAGACTTTATGCCGCCACGCAGAGTAAAGGGGCAAAGAGTTGACTTGAAGGGTCATCTAAAGGTAAATATTTTTAAATTTTAGAAGTCAGGTTTCTCACAGACATTTATGGGCGCGATAATCACGGCTATCAAAACCGCAATAGAACTAGAATCCGTATTAATAGCGAAATTGGCGTATAATTTTTTCACCGCAATGTATCATTTTATTTAAAACGACCTCAAAAAGAAGGAAATTCTCAAGTTTGTTCTCATGTATGTTTATCTCACAAATGATGACATATACGTTTGGAATTACATTTCAATATAATAATATGAATGAATTTTGTTGATGTCGTTTTTACCTAATTATTAAATTATATTTTAAAAACTTTATCTATATAACCAGTGACGATGCACAACACAAATGACAACATAATTTATTATATCTTTAAACTTGTGTGCACTCTCCACATCAAGTGCACGATGATAAATCACAAGTTAAACAGAAAACGTGACGTAACAGTGGAAGCGTCCAGTTCCAGTGCAGAAAACTACTGAAACATTTTATATAAAACAGACTTTAATGAAATACATCAACGTTTGCAAAGTAATATAACATTATTATAATTCCGGTCGGAATGGTGTGGTTGCCGGTCACACTTATACAAGTAGCACCATTTCAACCAGGGGTGACAACACATATTTGATCGACTTCTCGTAGGTCTTAAATCCTATCCGACCTTGACTGATTGCTTGATTGACAAGTGTCCGTAGGTGGCAGAGACTACTTACAATTAAGTGGACTGTACGCCCGTTTTCTACTTAAAGTTTAAAATAATACAATTTTATGCGTGCACTATCAGCACAATGTCAATTACCAACCTTACAATTTACCGAAAAAAAGAAGTTCATTCATCTTCCGGGACTGAGGCCTGTTTCACACGCTCGCATCATCGCAGAGAAAACTCGGATACTCTGACAGAACAATAAGCGCCACATGAATATTGCGCGGCAAAAACTAACGACGCTATAGAAACACGAGACGAGAGTCGAGATAATAAAAATCTCCATGTAACCTTTATTCTCATTAGTTGTTTAATACGCGCAAAGAAAACGGCTCGTGTCGAATTGATATGATTTATTACGCGTTAAATGTCATATCATAAAATTCTATTAGGTACTGTTTTTCTTATAAACTTCTTGTACTAAATTGTATATTTTGTACTCTAAATTCAGATTGTATTCTAAATATAATATAATAAAACAGTAAAATTCGAGTGTCTGTACATTGAATATATTTACGAAAAACTAATCGGGGGCGATGTTAAAA
>DWNR01000845.1:0-17374 GCA_018250455.1 Polygonus leo | reverse complement strand
AAGCACAAAGTAATATAAATAATATAATTGTCCTAAAGCCCAATATTTTGCCATACGAAAATGTGCATAGTTGTGTAGTGAATAAGGTTTATTTTAATAACGTGGTGTGATAGAACTCCTGCCAAGAGGTGATAGTGGAACTTATCTGTCAAAATTATATGCCATTTTTGGAAGTAAATGAAAAATAATCAAATCAAATATTACGATATGCGGATAAAAATAAAAAGAAGATACTACATGTTAACTGACATATGTCTACTTTTTTGTTTTTTTTCACTCATTAAGCAGTTTTTTGTGTACGCTATTCATAAGTGTGTATAAAAATTATAGATTACATAAACAAGGGAAATACTCGTATATGAAAAAGCCTTGTATATGGAAAGGCGATGCTTAGCATGGATATCACACATGCGTGCAGAGTGAAGAGTTTAAATTTTTTTTTAAACTCTTCACTCTAGAGCTATGTGGTCAAATTGAAAAAATATATACATATCAAACTTGTTTTTTCATGGTAGGCATGAGCTTGCCTTCCTGTACGCAGATTATCCATGTATTTGGGGATATTCTATTTGTATGTAAGTGGCATATATTTTGACGTAACTAATTCGAATAGAGTATGTACGGTATGTCGAACAAGTTTCTAAGAGAACAAATAATATACATTAAAATACATATGTAAAATTGTAACAACAAATATTTGCTTATATAAATAATAGTATATATATTTTGCGTCATAAAACATAGTTTATTGTAGCAAATTATGCCGCGTAAAAGAATTATAGTAGTTTAGAAATTAAAAATGTTAAAGTAAATAATATTATTTTTAATCCTAATTTATTAAATTTCTATTACTAAGGGTTCTTCTTACGAATCTCTCAAAATCTCTAACTGTCTCTCTAGTGACTAGTATATAAATATAGTTAATAAAAATACGGTGATAATTATAATTATTAATTACATTTAAAATTAATTATTAATTACAATTATATGAAATTAATAATACGCAATTGTGATGAATTGACTTGTGTAAGAAAAAATCTTTTAATTTCCTCTTAAATGAAATTGTTGAGAATGTAACAAAAGTATTGACATAAAAATATAAATATATAATATTGATATTATATAAAAACTCAAATGATTTATAACCGTTGCCAAATATATTTGTATCTATATTTGTACATACAAGTGGTGAATTCTGTTGTACTTTGTTTGTTTCAGTCTGTCTTTTTGTGTTTGCGTGTGTTCCCATAACACAGGACTTTAATATGTAATTTTATTTGTGTTTTTCAAAATTTCACTTTCATACTTTTTCTTTAAGTTTAATTTAGTCATTGTACAAAATACATTTGTGAACAAAAAAACGACTTCAAATTTTCATAAGTTTGATTCAATTATGTTACTGTCAAATCATGGATAGTTGACTCGAAGTAATCCCTTATTTAACAAAAAAACAACAATTCCCAACAGGCGACTATCGCATAACAAGTGAAAGCGAGTTTTTTGAAGTCGGTTTAATTTTTTTATTTGTTTCACACTTCACTTTCATCACACTTGCGTTTCATTTTGAATTACACTTCATCATACCATCCATCGAAATTGCCTCTCCAAGCCGAACCCGTTGCTTCACGGAGGCAAGGAATGCCGTATTTAATTAAATGTCCTTACCAAAAACAAGCATTTTAATGACGATAGTATATCAACGATTTGTCACATAGTTCATAAAACCCTTTAACAACGATGCACGCTTCTATATTTCATTTAATGTTTGTTCATATTCATTATATGTGTGTGCTTTCACAATTCATGGGTTTGTCGTTGGTGATTAATATAAATGCAATAAATATATATTTTTATGTAAATATATGTTCAAAGCCATGAAGCGTTTGAAATAGAAGCACAATGTATTAAAAACTTTACAAAATTAAAAAAGATATAGTAAAATCAGCTTGGAGACGTTTTTGCAAATGTAGTAGTGTGCGGTGTGCCGATAAATAAGCAAATTATATTTATGTATTACCTTTAAAAGGTAGGTTCTGTAAAAAAGTATGAGGAGAGTTAAGAAAGTGGAAGAAGTTAGGCAACTATGCCAAAACCTTGCCATTTGGCACTCAATACTCTCTGTCTACCCCGTTAGGGATTTGGCGTGAAGATGTGTATGTATGTATGTATGTATGTATGTACTTAATATTTAACAAACGTAATTTTTAATAACGAATTTCATCAACTACAGACATTTTGTAGTCATCCTTGTTCTTGCTTTTACCTGATTTGCCATTAATGTTAATCATAATTCGTTCTGATATTGTATTTAAAGCTACCATAGAATTAATTTTCCACTTCAACAACATGTTAAAATGTCCCAATTCTTCTTAAGTTATGGATTTAAATTTTTGATCAGTGATTTTATACATAAGGAAAAGATCAACAAACAAAATGGTACGACATGACGCTTCTAACGTTACTTTCATGCGATTGACAAGATTGCGTGGCTTGAGGCACCTAGCAAAAACCGGTTCATTTCGACTTTACTCAATGTGTGTATATACACCATTACATATGAAAAAACGTTTTAAGCTGATTTGACAGTACCATATTTAAATATCTCACTTACTGCAATAAGTGACAGTTAAAATTTGGGGAAAAATTGAAAAAAATATAAAATATCTATCGTGAAGTTTATATTGATAGCATAACTATCTACAGTTACTGTATGTTAATCTAGAGATTATGGCCGTTTATTTATTTTTATACTTAAAATATATTATTTATTATGACTCCCAAGACTTCGTAGGAAAATTGCATGCCTTTATTTTTTTATTTTTTAGTAACTATTAGTAGTTTTTATTCTTATAGTAGAAAAAATATAGTGTACAGTTATTTTGAGTTAATTTATAAATAGTGTTATAGTTTTGTACGTTAAGTTAAACTTTAATTTTCAAAGTTTATTTATTTTTTTATGTTTTTTAGCTTTTTTTTCATTTCATTTTTTTCGCCCTTTTCAGATAAAAGAAAGACAAGGGAGAATTTACGTTATATACAAGTATCTACGATTACTCGTATCAAATGACTGTCGGTAAAAAAATACCATTTTACTATTTTTGGTGCATAGTTATGGGATGCCATATATTTGTATTTTTTTATGCAATGTCGAAAATTATTATTATTTTAAAACCAGTGCAATACTGACATATTTGATTTTATTTTGTTAGACAAATATAAACTTTTAATCCGTTTTTTTGTAAATAATATACCATAAGATTTTTATTATGATGATGAAATAGATATACAAATAAGGATTTTCAGTATTGTATTGCTTAACTGTCTTGCGTTTTAAAAACTTTACAAATTAAATTATTGATAACGTAATCATAATTACATTTGTAAGTATAATTACATTTGTAATTATGATTAATAATAAGTGTTGTTAACAATCAATAATTATTGAAATATATAAATAAAAAGCAATCAAATTTAAATTATGAAATTTATCTCAATCGATTGTATGTTACATTTTTATATACTTTGACAGCTTTAATTTTTTTATGTATTTTTTTTGCTTTTTATTTATTATACAATTTTATGCAACAATCATTTACAATTCATATCATTTATTAATTATTGGCACATTAACAATTGTCACTGCATTTTAATTATTTATTGTTAATTATTATTTGATATTAATTATTAATTATATTGAGCTCCCTTTAGCATGTTTGGCAGCTAAATTTTCCGAATTAAAAGACATTTTATTTTATATTAATTAAACTTAGTTTATGTGGTCGCTAAAATTAATTATATGTTAAATAATATATATTAAACCTATTGTATATTGAATATCAATTAATTTTAACATATTTTTGTTATTTATTACCTACCTAATTACCACTTGGGCCTGATATTATTGTATCTATTATTTTAAACAAAAAAAATATGACTTATACATAACATGAAACTTATCTTTTATGATTTACATAAATATGAGCAGCTGAAAAATACCATAAATATGGAAGATAAGACAATAATAGTTAGAATAAGCTTAGATTTTACTCATTATATGTAATTTAAAACAAACATTTAAAGACTACATTTATATAAACTCATCAATTTCCTAAAGTCATCTAATAAATGAAATTCATATTTCCTTCCATAAATTTAGTATAATATACTGTTTATTCTTTATATTTTTAATTTAATTTTAAACTCATGTTTCAAAGTTATTGGGTTCATAATCATTTCACGCGCACATACGCACCGCAAATTAAACTTAAAATAAATTAAAAAGGATTAAACTTTTAATTTCGCTCGACCTATCAAATGACAATAGTACTGTAATGTTTAAAATGTTCGTTTTTTTTTCGAAATAAATAGATGTGAAATGTTTGGGGCATTTCACGTGAAGCGGATAACGGAAAAAAGTGTTATACCTATACACGATGCGAACATCTTAGTTTTCAGAGAAGCAATGTATTTATGATCAAACTTAGGTATAATTTTATCCTGCTTGGGAATGATTACTGATGTTTATGGGCGGCAGTGACCACTTACCATCAGGTTGACTGCACTGACGACTGACTGATAAAATGTAAGAAGCGTATTTCGCGCTTCACGTGAAATTCAATTCAATTTGAGGCATGTTATTTATGAAATATAAATGTTTATTGACATTTTTTATTTTTTTTACATAGCATATATTTTTGAATGGCTAAGTACGATATACACATAAATGACCGATTAAGATGATCTAATGAATGAGCCTCGTTAATTAAATTTAAATTAAATTAATCCTAATTATATTTTATAATAATTATATAATATAAAGGTCACGTGCAACTCATAGTTATAAAAGAAATGTCAATACTTTTGTTATAAATATAAATCTCTTAACTTAAACAGTTCCCTTTAAAGTTCTCTTGTAGTGACAAGATTTATTTCTAAAAATATTAAGAAAGTTTAAATTATAACAAAAAATTGGTCGGAACGAAGTTCTTTTTGCTTTTTGCTTTTTTTTGCTGTACAAAAATTATAGTGTAAAAAATACATAATTTTTAGTGTAAAATATAAAGTTTACAGAGTAAAATTGAAAAAAATCGAATAAAATATATTTAATTCCTTATTGATATAATGTACAGAATAGCTAAAAAGCATAAAGATGTAGATGGAATAAATAAATAATATTTAAAAAACAAACAAGAAGTGTCGAGAAAAAGTCTTGTTACGTTTTTTTCGATCTCACTCCCATCCCGCTCAGTGCGTGTAGGGCGCTATAAGGAATTTCGTTCCAACAATCGTATGCCAGTATGAGTAGCTCCATAGAATAAGGTCTCGCTAAGTAATAGGAAAAAACATTGTCAAACATTGACACATAATATATAATGGCTTGTTTTTGTATAGTCTATATTGTGATGTTTTAATGACCCTTAGTAAAAGAGACTATTATTAAATTAGGATTAAAAAAAAAGAACTAAAATGGTGGCAGTAAACGGATTTGTTTAAAAAAAATATAATTTATCGTATTGTTTCCTGTATTTAATGAAATTGTAAACGTTTATCGATTAATACAATTAAAATTCTCAATTTACGATTAATTATTCGAAAATGAATTCACATGACAGGCGACCAGTAAATAATCATATAATTATATTATGTAAAGTAAATAATTTAGTAAGTAATACATGTATGAAATGTATGAAGATGTTGTTTATGTATTGTATTAATTGTGATGTATGGTAGATAGGGAACATTCTAGGGGGTAAAAATTGGTGTGGGGGGAAAAGTACCCTTATATATAGAAATAACGTATCATCACGTTAATCCACGCTAAACTTCAAAACCGGTAATGTTTCTGTTTAATGACCTAACTTATTTTTATGAAAAATTGCATATTTGTAACTTGGTCCAACCTAAGAGGAGATGCTTTTTAATATCTCAATATAATTAATATATCAATGTAATCAATATCTCAATATAATCAATATCGCAATATAAATAAAAACATGCCGAACATATATCGGCATGGTCTTGGTCAAACTTGATAGGATGGTTTAAATCTTGATTCAGACCTTATTTTTTATTGGAAATATAACGTTACTGGCAGAACAAAGCTTTTTTTAACACTTAGATTCGAACATTTAGAAAAAAAATATTTCTTAATAACAATGAAAAATTATTTTTCCAGTTTGTACATTTCGATAATGTCTTATCTATCTATCTACCGTAAATCACAATTAAATAGGGAAACAAAGTTTCCGTGGAAATGGTGAGACTCCTTTGATGGGACCTGAATATAATGTAAACCATATCTTAGGTACTATATTATCGGCCATTGTAGAACGGTAGGTATGGAAATAATTGTTGTGTCGTTGTAAGAATGCTATCTATGTTAATTAGTATATCTCTATTGTAATAGAATGAAATCTCACTTTTCAAAATATGTCATGATACATCTACTCGCAATGGTTTTTAAGTGACCTATGATACATCAGAACAAATTACGTCGCGTACGGTGAAGCGCCGAATCTTCCGTCGAGTAATTTGCGGGAGAATTCATTCAATGTATTTGCGTAGCTAGGCCTTAGCGGCATTTCACTTGTGACCGAAACTTCCGTGCCGTCTTGAAGACACCGTGTAATGCCGAAGGTACGGTTTCGGTTCCGAATGTGTCATCAACTAAGTGCTATACTTCAACCTCCAACTTTTTAGTGCATTGCGTATAGCAGGTGTATCATGACACTAAAGTAAATGTAAAATTAGATAGCAGCGTACGAACAAAATGTATGATGGTTTCATTAAGTGTATTAAATTTAAGAGAGGGAGAGAGAGCAGTTACTTAACGCTCGCTCTCTATTACACGAACATTCTAAGAGAGACAAAGTGGTAAAGTAACGCCACGAAAGTTAAATGGTCACGAATGGTCAAATTCGAAATTGTCACCACTCAATCGTATCTTATGCCCAGTTATACAATGCGAAAGAAAGATACAACACATAACTTACAATAAAAAACGGGCAAATTAGAAAAGGAAAGAAGATGAAACCAAAAATTTCATAATATAGATTATACACAATATATAATTTTATCCAGATACATAGATACACAAATTTACCCTTGATTAAACTTGATCGTTGTAATGCGAAATACTTAAACACAATAAAAAAAATCCTCAATAAATTTATTTTATGCACGGTATAATTTTTTACTCAATGGTTATTTCCACTAAAGTTATAGTCAAATAAAAAAATCTCTTTCTCTCTCATCTCTTTATATTTAATACACTCTATAATATGCAATAAAATATAACAATTCTAGCTTGTAACGTAGTTTCAGAATAAGACGAAACCGCTAGTGATTATCTTCGATTGATTGTGCCTAATAATAATAATAAATAATACATTATTATATAATTATAATTAATAAATCCTACGTAAATTTAAAATTCTTGTAAATAAAATTATAATCACGTTGTGTAAAGTTTAAAATTGATTCTTTCTAAATTTTCAAATTTTATTTAAAATTATAAGACTTAGATCATTCTAATTAGAATCTCGTGAGATCATATGTTGTATTTTAAATAAAATTAGGTTTTATTTTGCAATAATAAAATTAAAAAAAAAACAATTGTTATGTTATGGTATGGTTTTAGAATTTAAAATTAAACAAAAAATGTTCATATAATTATTTAGTAACGTTGAATCTTATTGGGAATCTTGTTAGAGTAACAATTTAAATAATATTTTGAAATATGAACATTAAACTAGTTTTAATAGTATTGTTAAAATGTAGTATTACAAACGAATCTCATATTATATTTCATTTTCAAATCTTCAAACTGTTGGCTTTGAATAAAACATTGATTATTAATAATTAATTTAATTTAGTTAATTAATCAAACAGCTAATAATATATCAATTATTAATTTCGTTGTTTAAATAATTGCCTAAACGTATTTTTGTTTACAAATTTTATTAATTAAAAAGTACAGAATTAATAATTGAAACCAATAATCTATCAGAATTAAATTAATTAATAATATTAATAAATGTTATGAAAGGTTAGCAAACAGTTTAAAGAAAAAATGTAATCACCACTTTTATTTAAGTTTCAAATTCAGGCAATTAGTTTTTTTTTAAATATTAGTCTTAGCCATTAAAATGTAGAACAATTTTAAAATATTATAGTTATTATACCTTAATATTAGGAATTTATAAACTTGTTGATTTTTTTGGTTCTAGTGCAACATGATTATTAAATTTTAAATATTTGATGGGTTAAAATTTTATTAATAATTTTTTAATATTGTATTTTTTGTGTTTAATGAGTATACAATTTATGTAACACTTTTTATTAAACTTTCCAATTTTTATTAAATAAATTGTCATTGTTAATACGTAATCAAACATTGTTTTCGTTGGTTATTTAATTAACAATCAAAAGTTAATTTAAACATGACTTTATTTTAATATTAATATTTCGTATATTGAAAACTTGTGCCAAATAATATTGTTTTTGTAACACACAATCAAAAAAATCAACAGGATAATCCAATACTATGTATATTGAGTTGCCTTCCACATGCTGCGAGTGTATATAAATACATTTTAAATACTTTAAAACAATTGATCAAATAGTACATTAAAGTCTCTAACTTGTTAAATAAAATGTATTAATGTATGTATAGACTAGTGATGTGCCGGATCGTTACAAAGTATATCCGCGGATATGGATTTTAACTTACTCAATTCATGACGGTGCGCGTGACCTTGATAGTTGTCAATTTTTTTCTTTCGTCTTCGATGTTTGTCCGAAACAAAAGTTGCTGTTTAGAAGTTTTTAGTGAATATTCTGTGTAGTATCCGTCAAACGGATACGGATCTTTTCTCTTCCCCGGATATGGATACGAATATCCAACACATCACTATACACACTATACAAACTATACATGTCGACATAAAATCTAGTTAAACTAAATTGTTACCTAGGCTTTGTGGCGTCATGTATTTTAAAGCTGTGACGTATTAAAATACATTTTAAACTCAAAAATACTATGCTTTTGACACTACAAATATCGATGAAATTCTGCAGCTTTCTAGATTGTGTAAAAGTATGTTACTATCTATACCTTTTCTTTTTTTAATAAACTTGGTTGAAATGCGAAAGTTAAATATCAACTTGTCTTAATAAGTTTTAGACATAGACTTGATTAATAGTCGTGCTAAAAACTAGGTCTTCGATGTATTTTTTATTTCTTAATAGACGAATATTTCAACGTAGAAATAGGTAAATAGCAAATGGCAATAATATTTATGTAATATTTCAATCAATGATAGTATATAAATAAATATGTTACATTATTAAATTACGGTTGAAATGGCCGATTGAAATTAAAATAAGGCTACTTTTTTAAATAACTTTTTTTAAATTAATGGTAAGTAAGTCCATGCTGCTTATCTTTATATTATTTTTTGATTTATTTAAAAAAAAAACATTCACTGATCCGTCAGTCTACTTTTTTTTAAATTACCTTTGTTTTAAATGAATGGTAAGAAATTCTGCTTATTTATTTTCTTTACTTTAAAATCTTTTTAAATTATTTTGAAAATATACCGCTATATATACCACTTAAAAATAGTTATTAAAAAAGTAGCCAAACGTATTTTTTAAATAACTATTTTTTTAAACAAATGGTAAGAAACTCCATGCTGCTTACTTTACTTTAATTTCATTTTTTCATTATTTTAACTTTCACTTTATAAAACATTTAAAAAAAGTAACGCGGCGTACTTTTTTGTTAAATAACAAATTTTTAAATTGTAAAAATATCCATTCTGCTTATTTACTTATCTTTACTTCAAATATTTTTCTTTACATTTTGTAATACAAAGTCGTTACAATTGCACACGGAAAATTTTGTCTTAATTTAGACGCCTTTGTACCTTCATTTTTTGAGTGTTATTTACATATCTATCTATCATATCATTGATTTCATTACTATTAAACAGTTATATATGTCAACCTTTCAATTGAAGTATTATTTCATATTGAAATTATTATAATTACGCCGTGTAAAGTGATGTAAAGCCATATTTATTGTAATATAGCGAATATTTTTTCATATATAAAAGAATGTTTGATGTTGCAATATAAAGATCATTTAGATTTGCCTTTAAACAACGCATAGTGTTCCGAAATGTGATGATTTATACGAATAAATGAATGGAAATTATGCCTTTGTTTTATTTAACAGTGATTCTTGCCAGATGAACTCATGTAGTTCGACCGGGGAGGTTCCACCGTCATCCTCGTAATCCTCCGTGAAGCAATTATATTTCGGTTTGGAGAGGCGTGGTTGCCGGCTATACTTATACAAGAGGCGAACTTCTTAGTTGTCAGGGTTAGTAACGAATCTGTGATCAAACTTAGCATGATTACTGATGTTCATGGACAAAAAAAGAAAATAATATGCTTCAAAATTATTGAAACCTCTGGCATCCCCAAAAATGGTTTACTGATTTTAATAAAATTTTGCAATATAATGTGTAACTTGGTCCAAGTTGAGACATAGGATTCTTTTGGACTCGGCGATTTGTTTTTGTCTAAGGTGTTCCAAGTAAAAAGTATAAAGCACCGAAATCGCTCAATCAATATCCATTGACTAAGATTAATGTGTGTAGTCCGTACCAACTAGAAATAAAACTTTTGGAAACTATAGATGGCGCTGTTTACATTTTAATTACCTATATTTTTGAAAAGACTGCTGAGTAGGATTCTCTTATCATGTGAAAATGAAACGGACATTGCAACTCGGAAAAACAATATTTTTATGAAAAAACATCTATTGGGGTTTCAGACATAAGCTACATCATCGAAGTTTTAAGCTATATGTGATATTGAACTTGACAATGGTATACAATACCAATATGTACCTGGTAAAACTGGATAGTAAAATAAAACAGGCTTACCAAAATTTTATAATTTATTGTTGAAATTTGTTCTGAATATAATTAACAATAAATATATATATATATATGATGGTGACCGTTACAGTTAAGTAATTATCAGTCATAGAATTATAATTTTTGAAGATTGAATTTTCAGTTCATAAAAGTTCAGTACAGAGTTCAGTATATAAAAATAATTATTTTAGAACCTACATTTAATAGATCTATTTTAGGTTATTATAAAAACAAAATAACGATTACAATTTCTATGATATATAATTCAAATGATAACCACAAATAATTTATTTAACACATACGAGTATATTAAAACAGAGATTTGATTTTCAGGCCCCTATCTATGCGTTAGCGCGTTCGCGCTTAAGGCATGCAATATACATAAAGTGTTTATTTTGTTCACAAAAATGACGTATATATAAATGTTGAATAGAATTAAATTCTATGTCAGTATTAATGTAGCACATTACAAGTCATTACAAAAGTATTTTAGCTGAGAATTTATTTACATTTAACATAGAGATGAAATTAAATTCAAATGATTGCTTCTTCACCTGACCAGAGACAATCGTCATACACATAAAAAATTGTAACTGGAACATAAGTAAATAATATATTAATCTTATCAAATTGAACTTAGGGATGTAATTAAGCGCAGACGCAGACTCAAATTTTGGGGGGTTATACTAAAGGGGGGGAGGGGGCATTACACAATAATACAGTTATATCTTCGTAAATTGATCATTTTTAAAAGGTTTCAATGCTATTTGACAGTAAGAATTTATGGGGGGGGGGACCCCTTAGAACCGCGCCTGGATGTAATTAATATTATAAACAGTATATTATATTATAAAAGGTAAGTAAATGATTTCGATGTTTTCTGATTTAAAAGTTGCATCCGAAGTTGCAGAGCATGGTGTTGACCCAGTAGCGAAGGAGCTCATTGCCTCTCTCGTCCGCAGCTTCCCGCTCGAAGATGTTGAGGAATGACAAATCCCTTGATAGGAAGTTATGAGTTTTTACGTCTGAAATAAAAAATATAGTTGTTTTTAACTAATACTAGCTGACACGCTTTAAGAGTTTTAAAAGCGTGTTTTTTAGTTTTTTACACTATAATTTAATATTCAATTTAAATATCTCTTGCCTAAAAGCCTTGTAAAAAATCTCAAGAGTGTGTGAAGTGTACCAATTTGCACGTGGCCAACGCGGTGGACTATGGCCTAAATGCTTCTAATTGTGAGACAATAATGGGTAGTGATGATGATGATGATGAGTTAACGGATTGTTACAGCTTTGTCTCTGTTTTCTGTAATACTTAAGTAAACTATAATACTATGATACTTACTTTCGGAGGTAGATACAACTGCCACCCTCATAATCCTCCGTGAAGCCATTTATTGTGTTTCGGTTATGAGAGGCGTGGCTGCCGGCTATACTTAAACGCGAGGCGAACATCTTAGTCCTCAAGGATAGCAACGAAACTGTAGTCAACCTCAAATACGATTTAATCGTACTCGGGGATGATCACTAATGTCCATGGGCGGAAGTGACCATTTACCTTTGGGTGGACTGCATACTTAATTGCTACCTTAAGGCGATTAAAAAAAACTTTTTTTGTTGTTGATATGATGATTTACCTGTAGGGTTGATAATGTAGTTTGGTAGAGAAGTGACGTAAGAATACACATCGATATTGCAGAGATCCATAGCATTGGCTGGACGCAGGTTTACTGTCAGGATGATTTCAGCTAAAAAATAAATCTTTATGTAATAGTTTGTCACTACAGTGAATTTTTGATAAAGATGTGAATATTGAAGTGATTCGTAAAGTGTATGTAGCGCCATCTCTTGAATTCTATTTATTGGTTCATTTCATCGATAATAGATGGCTCTGTTTTTGTAATAAAATATGATAATAATTAACCGTATAAAACATCCAGTCTACTTATCTATAAAAAAATTATGAGTTTGGGCCTATTTTTGAATTAATTACTACTTATTACTTATCAAGAAATTAAAAAATACATCTAATATGTATTCAACACATATTTCGTCTTTCTTACGAATCGTTTTTTAGTTTATATTGGAACTGTTTAAAGATAAACTGTACCTAATCAAATTGAAAGTTACTAAAAACTAATTTCGAAAACCAATAAGCTTTCGATTGTTATAATTTCACAATCATCGCAGATGCACAATTTAAAATATCTTCAATTTTAAGTGATTAAAAACTTACGATAAATTCCTCTATAATCGTAGGAGTACTCTACATCCTCTCTTTCGGGATAATGCTGGATAAGCTTCCTAGTAGACTGGAACTCCAGCTGTGGGCATCTCAGGGCCAGCACTGCGTTGTCTGTGTCCACATTGTAGCTGGAAATCGATATTGCTTTAGTGGCGTAACAATATGGTGATAATTCGTGAAAATGCCACGGGCTCCCCGCCATATGAGGTCCGAGTTCAGAGGGCCATGAGCATAGAAGGTTTCTAATCACCATAAAAATTAGTTATAATTTTATCAGTATGGTATAACATACCATCCTAACTAATACGCTAACTGTCCGTCAGTCTGTAAATCTGTCCCAGGAATCTATGTCATGAACCATACAGGTGGATACTTGAAATTTTCAAAAATTATATACAACTTTAAGCATTATATACTATACTAAAACTAAATAATGACATGTATGAAAATGTATGAGGATTCAATAAACCAATACTACCAACATTTCCATAGACATCATATTGGTTACAACGCCATGTATTGGTACGTAACCCTCCGCATACGATCGCACTTGGCTATATATTTTGTTACCCTTTCACACCTTAATTGCTCTACCGACTATCATGAAATTTCGAACCCTAATCTATACAAATAAATAAAATTGAAGTGTCTGTTTGTAATATAAAAATAACTGCTTTTTACTAAATGCCTATGTATGTGAACATGGTATATATACCAAAATATTTTTTTTTTTACAATTTTTGTCTGTCTGTTTGTTCCGGCTAATCTTTGGAACGGCTGGACCGATTTTGACGGGGATTTCACTGGCAGATAGCTGATGAAATAAGGACTAACTAAGCTTCTTTTATTTGAGAATTATATCATAAAATATGAACGCGGACCGAATTCCACGTGGGCGGTGTCGCAGGCACATTTAGAAAATAAATAAAAACAGTTGTCATACTTACAAAAACTCCGAAACGAAACATTTATCATGGTTCCTGATGATCAGGTTGTTATCAACGTATGACGCGTTGAAGTATGGTGTCTGGAAGGGGAATGCGGTGATGGAGTACTCAGAGGGGATATTTTTGGAGACCTGGAGGCTGCAGCGGGAGTTCGCAGCAAGATTCTCGCCGATACACAGATAATCTCCCATTTCACATGGTCGAACAATGTTGGATGGTACTGAGGAAAAAATTACTAATAATATAAAGCTGAAGGGTCTGTTTGTGTGTTTGTTTGGACGCGCTAACCTCAGGAACTACTGGTTAGATTTGAAAAATTCTTGTTAGTCAGTGTTAGATAGTCCATTTATAGAGGAAGGCTATAGGACATTATGTTATGACCAATAGGGGCGGAGTAACTACGAAAAATGTTGCAAAAACGGGGAAAATTTAACCCACTCTGTCTTACATGACGTAAAACGAACTTGCGCGAGTCAGCTAGTTTTTAATAAATTTGTAGTGCAGGGACTCCTTTTTGAATCCGCGGCGAACTTACAGGTTAGTATTATGTCAGAGCGTCAAGTTACACGAAATACAATGAAATTAGGAACAAATGCACAAAAATTAAACTTAGGCCAAGTATAATTAAAAAAAAATCGCGGCGTCCCTCTTTAACCATTACGACGTACCAGGGCGCCGCGGCGTACATACATTTGGGAACCCCTGCTGTAGAGTATATTCAAATATTTATAAGAAATAGATTTGACGAGCTGCCTCGAAATATTCCGGGAGCACCATGAAATTGGTTTCTTTAAAGTAGATGCAAATTAAACTCCTATAAACCTGGCGGTGTCCTGACTGTCTAATCTTTTGTAGTCGAGCATGCAGTCTACCACATGGGCGGCAGTGACCACTCACCATTAGGTGGACTGCATGCTGATACTGGTATTTACAATACAATACAATAATATTTTAGATACTATATTTTATATAGTGCCTATAGTCTCAAGTTAAACTTACCAGCAAAACATAGTGGTATTACCACTAAAAGGCACAGAAGTCGAGCCATTTTGGGAACACGACTACTTCGACGTGACCACACACACAGGTCAACTAGTCAATGCTGTTCGTTCAACAATAAAATTGATTATAACAATATCGTGTTATTGTTTTTGAGAAAATTACAATGAATTGAAGTAATTTGTTTGAACAACTGAACAAATTTTTATATAATCCAATGTTTTCGACTAACTTATTTGTAGTAGTAAAAGTTGAAGTGACCTCTATTTTGTTTCCAATAAAGTCTATAATTTTGAATTATAGGTAAAAGTATTTATAAGTTTTGTTTCTTGAATTGCGCGTCGAATGGTTTTGAATAATAGCAAGTATTTGTGTTGTAATTAAGATAATTGTGCATATATCGACTAAGAAAACGTCCCGTTTCTTCTTCATTTTCAAAATTTACGTACAAAAATATGGCAGATGGATAACATTATTATTATCGTGAATATTTATATACGTTTATTTTGAAATACATTTACCGCCATCTATTAGCGAGTTGCCACAACATAAAGCATTTGCTTAGTGCAGAACACCCATTTATTATATTTCTAAATCCACTATACATAAATGATTTTCGCTATCCAAATTCGCTTGCGACAGATATTCCTACTATTTTATATTTAATATGTATTTGCAAACTGTTCCCAATTAACGGTATTGTTAAATACATGACGTTAATATTAAATATAGCGTTATGTACCTACGTGCGAAATGACGTACAAAAATAAAACAAATAGACAATTAGACGAATCCATAATAATGACGTCTGCTTATTACAAATATTGTTAATACTAATGCTGCTACACTATATTGTCAATGTACGTATTTGTAATTACGACAGGTGAGGTTAACGGTCACACTAATAAAATAGGAGACTCTGTCTCCAGGTGTAGCAACGTATTTATGATTTCGATCAATACTAATGACCATTACCGAGGTTTGTCGAGGTGTCACATATAAAAAATGGTTGACATTGACCCCTTACTTCGTAATACGAATTGAGAAGACCCTCCTTAAGATAACATATTATTGCTAATCTTCCTGTGGTGAGATGTGAATAGCTGATTTATTTATTATATGTATTTTGTGCATTTTAATATTTTTTTCATATTACTTCATTGAAAATTTGCTCATATGATTGTTTTAAAAGTAATAAAATGTTGAAGACCAAAACGAAATGTAATATCGAATGTAAATATGGATAAGTACCTAAATCAAAAAAGTAAAGTAGGTAAATATCGAACGTTATCATAAATAATGATACTAAATGTACTCTATATAAATTTCTTAAAAGTATTTTGGCAACTTTGTCGATAAAATACTATTTTTCTTAATAAAAAAATAGCAACCCTACAGCAGTGACCACTCACCATCAGGTGGACTGCAGTCTCCTTTTTTACTTTTATTATATAAAGCTTTATATAATTATGGAATATATTCCAGAAAACACACTTATTTACGCGATAAGAAAATAAATAGAAACATTATTCAAAGAGTCAATAATGAATCATATTGAGATGAATAATGTTGAAAAATATTTACATTAATGATTAATACTGCGTTTCGTTTCGAGAATATTTATGTGTAATCATTGTTTATTAAATTATTTATTTTGACTAATTACTTCGGTTATAACATATGATTTTTATGAAACTAAGGATTATATAAACTATAAAGAAGCTTGGGATTGAAATTACTTCACTGGGCTGCTTCTATTTTCAAATGTAATAGAATGAAATACTTAATTTTTTCGATTTTGTAAGCTGATGGTAGCGGCCTTATATTGACATACACGGTTGCTGTCATGTGTGTCTAATCGTGTCTAAATCATGCAGCAATTGCCTATTGCTTGGCACCTGTATACGCCGCACAGATCACACAAAAATACGACGGTAATTTGGGGCCCTTCTAAATATGGAGCCCTGGGCACAAGGCCCTTTTGCCCTTATGGCAAGGACGGTGCTGGTGGTAAACCGCCACGGTCGAAATGAACGAAAATTCGTTTATTTCTTATTTCTGGCAGTTAATTGTCTTTCATATAAAGTTTGGCTTAGCTTATGTGCAAAATGATTCTTTTCGTAATTTAGTGCGTGTAAGTAATGACAGATGCGTTGCTAGAACCGTGCCATTTGGCACTCGATACTCTCTGCCTACCCCGTTAGGGATTTGGCGTGAAGATATGTATGTATGTA
>DWNR01000844.1:0-17374 GCA_018250455.1 Polygonus leo | reverse complement strand
AATCGAGTAACAAACATACAAAAAAAAACATACGGTACGAATTGATAACCTCTTCTTTTTGAAGTCGGTTAAAAATGGCCCTAAGTGGCTGTAGCAACAGCATTAATTATTTGGGTATCGGAACTGTATGTTTACCTGCCCTAGTCTGTGATTCACCTCAAATTAAATTTCAATTATATCAGAAACAGAATTTAGATATTCATAGGTGGAAGTCATCATCGCAACTTCCAACGAAACTGTAGACAGAATTGCTATGTGCTATACAAGGAAACTAGTGATGGTTACATGGTCTAGTGCGGAAAGGATAGGGACCCGTACCACCTCATACGCCGCAGTGATATAAAATATACAACAATACTATAATTACGTCTATTATTAGCAGCATTTGAAAATATGTGCTAACAGACTTATTTGTACACACACGTCGTGTAAGTTATTGAGTTGCGATCACCTTGAATTTGCTTAATAACATTATTTTATTACTGTATTAGCAAGTGGGTATAACATGCAACAACAAATAAGCAAAGTCGCCAAGAGTGAGTTGCGCTCGTGCTAAGGTTCTCGAAATAAAAAAAAAACATGTTTTGCAATTGCTTACACAAAGGTGGTAGAACTCGTGTAGTTCGATCGGGGAGGTACCACCGCCACCCTAATAATCCTCCTAGAAGTCTTGCTTCAGTTCGGAGAGGCGTGGTTGCCGCCTAAATTTATCCACAAGGCGAATATCTTAGCCCTCAGGGGAAGCAACGAATCTATGATCATATTTAGGTATAATTCGATCGTACTTGGTGATGATTGCTAATGTCCATGGGCGGCAGTGACCACTGAGGCGGACTGCATGCTCCTTTGCTAACTTTATGCGATGAAAATACAAAGATATTTTGTAAATTAATGGTATGGAACTCTTCAGGAGTTCGGGCTTGCAATAACCATTTTAATAGTTCTGTTTCCACATGTTGCAAATATATACAATTATATAGAATAATATTGGGCATTGACACTGATACATCATTAGATGTTTTTACATAAATTTTCGATCGTCCTTAGAACTTTCCACTTCGGCGGGTGAAACCAGTCACATCACATTAACAAGGCTTTCTATTCTTTTGTTAATTCATTTGGAAAACATCCTATTTTAATTGTAAAGCAGTCGCCTTTTGCGTCGTCTTGTCTTTATCTTGCCTGCCAACTTCGAGATTAGAATTGACTAAACGGTTGTTATTTAAAAGGGAATCAGCAACGTATAGTAAACGACCTACGTGGCTAAGATCTTCTCCATAAATCGCTTTTTACAATGATACACAGCTACGTATTCCATGGATGAACATTTAATTGCATTAAATGTTATAAATTTCTCTCATTTAGCTACATAAATATATTTCTTGTTGAGTTTTATTCAAGTATCATCTCTCGTTCGCAATTAAGCTTGTCTGCTTTTCAATTGCTGCTATGTAGAACCAGTTTTGATCGCCTTAATTATTCTCTGTATTTGTGTTAAAATCCTTGAACACGTTGCCTCTAGCTCTGATATTTTGAACGCAGCCTACATCCAGTTTTTATGTTTTTTGTATCGATGAATTCTCAGAAGTACCCACTAACAAGCTGCGAGTGACAACAACAATTATAAAGACCACAAAAATGCTTCGGAATATGGGAAAGGGCTATTTGCATGAATTTATTCAAAACAAGTTACTACAAAAAGCATTATATATTTACGAATAAAGCAACATAAATTTATTTGGAATGCCTTCAGCAAGCATTTGTAGCAAAAGGAATACAATACTAGCTAATGAACTACAAGTTCATTAGTTAGTATTATAGAATATCTGCAAACCTTCACACACATAAAATTATCTTTAAGAAAAATATAACTAATAACTTACACGTTACTGTGTTACTTCCTGGGAATGTATTTAAGATAAGCTTAAATTTTCTAGAATAGGTATTGATTCATCTAGCCTCAATATAATTTTTAAATTTTATCGGTAACTTTCCTTTACAAAATTGTATACGCAGGCTGTGCCTCAACTCAACAAAAAATCGAAGAAAGTATCTTGATTATTTTCATATTTTTTTAGCAGGCCAGCTTCAACCCTGGTTTTATTTATAGATTTTTTATTAACTAGAAACAAGAATAAAATCACATATTACAGAACTGGACAAATTTAATATACTATTTTTTTTATATTGTATTCTTTCTAACTTGATTGAACGTGACATTTTAATTAGGAATGAATATCATAACAATACAATGATATAATCATTTAATTTCGACGTATGGTGGTTATGTATTTGATATAAATTATGAAGGCTCTATCTTTTATGGGGCTGGCTGAATGATATAAAGAATTTGAGTCTGATATCTCTGTCGTTACTTCATTATATGAAAAAACCTACATGTTTCTCGGGAACACACCGGTTCTGATTGCAGCTCACGAACTCTATAGTTTGGTTTTCACTCTCTACCAATTTAAGCAAGTTGTGTTTAAATATGTCACGAAGATAAAAAATAATTACTCTGTAGGTACTCTCTACCTGTTACCACTCTAAAGGAAATGAACGTTAATTTACTTGGTACATATAATAATATACAAAATACAAACACGTTTTTGGAAAAGGCTTCTGTTTGGTTATATTTTACTATAATTTATTTGAGACTTTTCCATTTAAATTTTATAGTCAGTCTTTGCTAAGGAAACATTTTTATGTAATATTAAATGTTAGTATCGTGTTCATTTTCTGAACTTTTTGTCCTACTTTTCAATATCATATATCTTCTCAATATTTCAATATAATAGGAATTACTAAATATTCATTGTTACCATTGAAACTCTTTATTATTTATTATAATAAAAAAATCTTATTAATCTCTAATTTCACATCTTATTTCTCGCGTCTAGTTTCTCGCGTTTATAATAAGTGGCAAAATGTAACTCAAGAAAGAACATATTCAGTTCGCACATTTATCAAAATGTTATTACAAGTACACATTAGTCAATCGCCTAAATGTTGCTTAAACAAAGTTTGAGTGAATTCTTCTTGTCAGAAGGCGGGGAATCTTTAGACCATTTTAAAAGTTCCAAGTCACATAATATGAGGTGTTTGCACAATAAGTAATGACATAATGACACATTCGTGCTTTTGTAGGTTTTGATTTGGTATTGGGTAAAGAGTATTTATTACTAGCGTTATGCAGATAAAACTTATTCATTATTAGAATGTTATTTTTACTGTAGTTCCTTGTTACTTGTTACTTGTTAACAACGATATTATTGATTAAAATATCGATTTCTTGTATGGCAACCACCTTTTTTACTTTTTTTGTTTTTACTATTTTTGGTTTAGAGTCTATAAGTCTATGAGATACAGCCCTGTGATGGACTGACAGACCGACGGACGGACGGATAGCGAAGTCTTAGTAACGGTGTCTTTGGCACCCTTTAGATACAGAACCGTATAAAATAAACTATTTAGGGCTTCGACACAAAAGTAATCTTATACCGATAGACTAATATTTAATTAATGCGGGTCGCGTACATAAATTTTTTACTTTAAGAATTCAACTAAATGATCCGTGGACTTGAAACGAATCGTTTATTTTTGCACCCTTAAAATTAGCATGAGAAATTGTATGTAAGTTGTTGGTTAGACACGTATATTATACATATAATAAGGCGTTATTTGATGATATTGGAGAAATCTCGAACAATGCTACTATAGTAGGTACCGTAGCTGGATTCGTGTGCAAATAATTTAAGATAAGCGGCAGAGGGAAGCACTAAGCTCTTCCTCGAACATCAGGCAAAATCCTTTGTCTTGTAAATACATCAATGAGCTCGCGGCCTTTGTTCGTGATATGGTTTTTACCATTGTCGTTAGGTGTAAAAGGTAATAAGGGTATTGGTGGCTGAGTCGATAACAGAAAAGGCAGGAAGTTTTAACAGAACTGATTTTTACCCATGCCTTTGCGTGGGAGATTACGAACATGGTTTAAAATGTATTTTTCCAAATGTTTGGAATTATTTAAAAGTATTTTAAGATAAAATATAATGTGCAAATAAGTGTGCCTAAAATTGAGGATACTGGTGGGTCTTTTTTTGTAACCGATTAAATGATTAGAATTTGTAAAGCAGTCAACCTGAATGGGTTTTTGCATCTAAGGAAGTCTGCCTAAAGTCGAATACGAAGGATGTTCTCACATCACGGATGCGACACGGGAAGTCCACCAGCTGTAAAACTCGTATATATAATTACGGACTTGACATTTTTTTCTATACATGAATGTCGCGGTGATGTTTTTACCTTTACGTTGTTTAAGATTGCTATAATTACTCGTGGGATATAAAAAAATAATTATGCGTCCTTCTCCCACGGTTTTATAGTATTTGAAGTAGTTGATTTTATGTTATGATGTTATAGTGATAATATATTGTTCAATTTTAATAATGGTAATAATAACAAAGTGATTTCTTTAATATGAATTATTCAACGGTTTTTTACGTCTATGATTATAATACAATAAATTTGAAGAACTTGATTTGTGAAGTAGAAAAATATGAGGCCGTGTATTTTAATTTTGAATACATATTATTGAAGATCACATATTCGTTTATCAAGTTTTTGCACCGTGCGGAACCTAACAAAAGTAAGCAAGTAGAGCAAAGTAAAAGTAAATTATATTAATACGGTTCAAATGTCTTGGCTAGAACTGCATAGGTATATATTGAGGCAAGCTGCATGATTTAATTTACCAAGAAAATTATGTTTTACCCGAGAGCTAAGGATCATTAAATAACTGCGCTGTACCCAGCCTAGTACCTACAACTTGTCGTGTCATCAGATAAGGAGTGTTCTGTGCTTTTTATTTATTAGCTTTTAATTAATAGTAGAGCTGTTCCGCGAGTATAATTCTAAGCGTTAATGAATATTGATGCACATGCCCGAAATAAACCAGTACTACTCGTAAACTAGTTAATAATATGGGTGATTATTATTTCTCGGGAATTTTAGTGGACGCACCTTTAATTATGTGAATGGACTACACATTGGGAACTAAAATTTACATTGATAAAAAGTATTAAATACTTAATTATACTATACAATACAGAAGTAGTATAAATATTTAGTTGCTTTACTGTTTCATCTATTTACTTTCTTTTTGATTTAAATTTTCGAAATAAAGATTACTAAGAAAAACATTTCAATATGCTCCGTGCTCATCTTCGTGAGGGCACGAAGGTCACAGATGGTTATCTCGTGGGAGAGTACTGCCAAGTTCATGTGAAGATATCTAGGCTATTATCTCAAAACTTTTTGTGCCTATTTCCTACGTCACAACTGTTGCAATTGCAATATCATAATTTTTTTAAAGGAAATTTAGCGGTCTCTACATAAAACAATTTATAGAATACAAATAACGTAGGTACAAGCTATAAGATGAGGATTTGATTAAAGTATGATTGTATAAGAATAGTTTTGATAAGCGATTCTGTTCTCAGAACAGGTGACCAACAGGTTATAAGTTCCCCTCGTCCTTACGAGGGGAACTTATTGGTTATAGAATAACTTTTTGTTGTAACTTAACCATGTATTCATGCGTATAAAATATATTGTCATATTTTTTGCAAAAATCGATAATTCCTTACTCGCAATGTATGTACGTTGGCGATGTTATTAATTGTTATTTCGGTACATTTAAACGCTTCTAGTACTTCTTTACCTATATTATTTGTACAACCCTTACAAAAATATTCTTTTTATAAAATATTTCAGTAAAACCATTATTTTTCACTGGAAAAAAATATCTCTTATTCACACTTTCGGAAGAAGGTGTCAAGAATGTATCAGGGTAAAGGCGTAAAGTTTAACACAAAAAACAAAATGAAAATTAACATACCCATCTAAAAACGGCTCGTTAAATTAAAAACAATAGCAAATTTTATACCACAACCGGTCTACAATAAGTTCGTGTATCGAAAAAGAAAAACTAAAAAACCGGCTCCACGTACAAGTGACTATCGTAAATTTTAAACAACACCTAAAATTATTCAGTAAATAACCTTTTTGAGATCAGAGCACAGTCTTAAAAATCACAAAAATCACTGCATTATTTATATATTAAACTTTTCTGTATGTCCGAGATCTTGACGACACACTTTCGTGTAGGCTCCGGTACCAGCTTTGACAAAGCCATAAGTATAACTGAAGAGCTCCAGCTCGTAGCAAGACAAGACTTGCCTCAGGTAAAATTTTCACGTTTGTATAACGCGACCATATTAAAAAGGCGCGTGGTACTTTCTTATGCGGCTGGCAGGTAAATGATAACTATCTTTGGTGGGATTCTATCGAGACATTGTATCACATCGTCCAGTGCGGAAGAAAGAGATGAAAACTGAATGATTGTGAGTCTTCGTAAAGAATATATTAAGGATGAAAAACAGATGCGGCACATATTATCATGCGAATATAACATTTGTATATATTTATATAATAAGTATAAAATTAAAAAGAGGATTAAATTATTAATAGAAATTATGAGAAATATAATTATCCTTTCATGACATTAACAGTATTTATTTCTATTTGGTAGGTTTGTTACTATTTCTAAAGGTTTAAGATGTAACGAAACCTCGCTTAACTTTTGTCGTCGGCACTGAAATGACTAAATTCATTGACGTCACCGTCTTAAAATGTCAGCAACGCACACAATATCACCGTCTCATTCCAACGCATTATTCCCATAGGGGACTAATTCAAGGATACAGTGCACTCTTCAGTTCACTGCTCCCACCGGCTCTTGCGCGGAAGCCTTACAGCCACCATTAATATTAGACAATTCTCGTAATAAACTTTCGATAATTACTAGGCAGGTGGAATACATGCTGTTATTCCGATGGTTTGGATTTGTTACTGTTTAACCCTTTATATCAGATTCAATCTATATACGAGTATGATGCGAGTTGTATCATAATTGTCGTCCTTGGGAAGATTCGGGGAATTCTTTCATTATGTTTTTAAGCTAATCCTAAAAAAATAGTACGCACATTACTAGACACGGGATACTTTCTTGTTTTAAAGCTTATTTTCATAGAATAAGTATATGTTTATTTTATTAATTTCAATTAAATTAATATTGAATAAATTTAATCCATTTTATTTAACCTAAATTTACTACGAGGTTTATGTCTTTATTTTTGTAACTACAAACTTATGTCTCTTATAACGTATTTTTAGAGAAAGACGTAGATTTAAATGTGACGTCACGTGTAAACTGTGACGAATCATTAGAATACTATAACATAACACATGTTGGTTGGCAATAAGGCCCGTAATCATTTATTTGTAAATTTATTTTGATAATATTTTTTTAAGCTAATCGTTCCCCGAAAAGGGGGTGATTTCGTTTTAATTCGGTTGTATTTTTGTGTTTTTGGGTGTGACGGAGTTTGGGTGTGAATGATTACCAATAGTAACATTTTGTGAAGTCAGTCTAATGTAGTAAATTACAAATAATCTCGAATTGTCTTAATTAAAATAGTGATGATAATGACAATATAAAACTTTAAAATCAAACCTCTAAATAAATTATTTTTTGCTTTTAAGTTCTAATGTTACATATTACGACAGTTCTGTTTTTAATTATAAGTTTCAAAATTTTTTATTCTTGTTGAAGAATATCTTCGAAATATTATACTCTTGCTTATGATAAATTACCTACTAGTTTCTATGTCGTACCTCCTTTCTCTCTCGTACTCTCCTTTATTGACAAATATTTATAACCTTTTATAACAATATATTATGGCGAGTTCTAGACAGCTTAGGTTTTCATTGTATTTTGAACGAACGTTGGACTTTCTTAGCGGTAGCTAATCTTATGAGCTCATAACATCGAAAGATCATACTTACTCTTGTTATTATTTTTATTATTAAGATATCCATTAAGTAATTTAAAAAAACTCACCTGGTCCTCATCCCGGTAATCAACGATGTCGCTCCTGAAATTTATAATATATGCATAAATATGTTAAATAAATCGATTAAAACACTTTTTATGAGTTTAGTATTATACAAGACATTTGAAGTTGCTGCAATTTAAGTACCTAATACGTATTTATACGTATTATTAATCTTTGAAATTTATATTTTCATTAACATTATTTCTTTATATTAATATTATAAATTAGAAAAGTATTCAATAAAATTAATTACCTGCATCCAAGTTTTTTAATGACGGGCATTTGTGCCGTACTGTCATGGATTCTCACTTGCGTCGGGTCGATTTCTTCGCATTCATCGTCATCGAAGGATATTTGACCAGTTCTCCTTGCAAGGATTGAGTCCATAAATGGACTATAAATTTGACCTGACGTACCTAAGATGTCGTCAATATCCGTATAACGTGATATGTATTTATCAGCATTTTTCTGATAGGACAGGCCCGATGAAGAACCCCGCCTATATTTACGATTATTTTCGTACGGTGAGCTGCGGTTTTCGTATTCTTCGTTATTTTTCGGAGTCTCTAAGCCTTCGGGGCTTCTTCTGTCACCTAGCGGCTCATCATCAGGCAAGTGTAGAGGAAAAGGAGGAATTTGCGATGAAGGTACATAAATACGAACTTCTTCAGAATCAGAGCTATCACTATCTACTTGTGGTGGTGGAGTTGGTAATTTCTCAACACCTTCTGGAATGTTCTTATCGCTAGCTAACCACCATGGACGCTCGCCTGATTCTATGTGCTTTATTCGCCTTAAAGGGAAACTTCTTTGATCGGACCCAGATTTACTTAAACTAATATTACTAGGGGTATCGATTTTATTACTGTTTGATGAGTTTTCATTGCTAGTTAACCACCAATCTTTTTTGTCTCCTGATTCTATATGGCGTACTTTGAAAAAATTATATTTGTCACTTTTATCGCTATCGCTAGAAGATTTTCGTGGAGGTGTTAATCTTTCAATTCCTTCGGGAATATTTGCACTACTATCAAGCCACCACGGCTTTTCATCATCTTGATAATTACATTTACTTAAGGGCCTTTTGCTGTCTAAGTTTTCATTAGAATGCAGTTTGTCATTTCCCCGATCAGAACTAGATTCTAGACGTCGAGATTTTTCACTACTACTATGGTTATTGTTCTTCTTGTCAGATTC
Organism: Polygonus leo; assembly: GCA_018250455.1. NCBI lineage: Eukaryota > Metazoa > Arthropoda > Insecta > Lepidoptera > Hesperiidae > Polygonus > Polygonus leo. The sequence goes on along the minus strand of DWNR01000844.1, from coordinate 8,222 downwards.
TGAATCTAGCCACCAAGCTCTTTCTCCAGATTCTATATGCCTTATAGCTTTCAGTTTTACTACATTATCATCATTCGACGCAACAATATTATCAGTGCCACTTTTGCTTTTACTTGATCCAGTTTCAGTAATTAGGTTCGAGATGTCTTTACCAGTTGATTCTGATGTTGAATTTTCTAACCAGCGACTATTTTCACTCGAGTCTTGATATCTTAATTTAAAAAGATTAGTTACAGGTGCTAAAGCTCTTATTAAGAAAGATTTAGCTTCTTCTGTGCCTCCTTCAATCTTGTTTGAATTCATAGGTGACATTTGTCTACCAGATCGATCTGTTGGTATTGATATTTCATCAGCCGAAGTTCTAGAGACATCATTTGCTTTCGATTTTGACACAGATTCGTCTTCGCTAATTGATGATTGAGTTGATAATGTGATACTAGATTCAGGACTATTGCTTTCACGTGATTTGGAATGTTTAGATTTTGATGAGCTTTTAGATGAACTATTAGGTCCTATAGATGATTTTGTTGTGCTTTTGGAAGATTTAGATTCTTTTATGTTATCTTTGTCGGTCTTTTCACTTCCTACATCGGAATCTGTAGAACTTACAGACTTGCTTCTCTTTTTCAATACCTTCTTTTTCGATGGAGTATCTGACGAAGAGTCAGTACTAGATTTTCGCACCTTTATTTTTTTGGGTTTTCCTGCTGTGTCACTTTTTGGAGCTTGTGGAGGTAATTGACTATTTGTTATGATTATTTCTGGAGAAACTAAATCTGTTGAGTTCACTGGACTTGTAGCTTTTTTTAATTTCAAATTAACATTTATGACCGATCCAGATCCGATATCCGATGCATCTTCATCTTTATTTAACTCACAAACATTTGTCTCTTCATTCAATTTCAATGGTTCAATGTTATGTTCAAATATTTTATCCTTACTACTTTCCGAATATGACTGTGATGTTGTATTTTCTCGTGATAAAGGTTCTGTGCTATGACTGCGACTACTTCTGTCATAGGAGTTGCTTGTAGAATTTTCTCGTATATTAGAATACTGGGTTGAATATCTACCAGCATAACCTGTGTAATTGTTACTACTAGGCGCATAAAACGTCCAATTAGTTATACTAGTTCTACTTGTGCTACCAAATCTACTCGATCGTGTAGGATCATCGAGTCTATCAGATTGAATTTCTTTATCTAGCATTTGTGGTTTTTTTCTGGCTCTTGTTATTAATTTCTCAACAGTTTTAGCCATATCTGCTCTTCTCGATCTAACGTAAGATGATGAACCAGGTGGGGTTGGTGATGTATGTCGCGTGACAACGGAAATAGTTTCAATGTCTTCATTGTCATCAATCTTTATTTCATTTCCATTTTCTAGGTTTTCTATTTTATTTTCATTTATAATTTTATAGTTTTCTTCTGCTATAATCGAAGGAGTCAAAGGCTTTTCATTTTCACTTTTATTTGTGTCGGTGTAGCTAATTGGTGATAGCGAAGTTCTTTTAACTGGCGTAGGACTTCTTAAGTAACTCGATGATAAACGATTGGCTATAGCATATCTATTGACTGTAACTTCTGGCTTTGTTTCTGTTCTCGACGCAGGTCGACTGTAGCTAGAAGCTCTAGGATACAATTTATAACTGGACAGGCCACTGTAACTTGTGGACTTATCAGTCTTGCTTGGAATGTGTTTTTCACGATCAGTAGGACTCGAATCCCGAGTTTTTTCTTTTAAGCTCTTTGTAGTTCTTCTATCTGGACTTATATGACGAGAAGATCGACCTAAACTATATTTAGAAGAAGTTGATACTGGACTGACATCTCTACTTTTATTAGTACTAACTGGGGACGGTAAGGTGAGTTTGCTCGTGTAATCTTTCTTTTCATACTTAGAGGTGGGTTTATCGGATTTGTTATAACTAGCGTATCTATTGGCGATTGCAGAAATAGGCGTTTCTTCCCTTGAAGAACGGTCATTGGAAAGAACAGGTATACTCGACGACTTGTAGGATGGCGTGGTATTTATGTACTTTGCTGTCACCGTTGTGGGTCGATCCGTTGAAATATTGCTTGAAGTTCTTCCTGTATCTCGAGGCCTACTGTACGGCGACGAGTCATACTGAAATTTCATAAAGTTTTACATTATTTTAAGTAAAAACTTATGACAAGGAGGAGGAATTTGAATATATAGTTCACTAAAAGGGTTTATGAAGCGAGTTTATTTTACAATGTATTTTTTCATAAACTTCATTCGGCACTATAACAAATAAAGCTGTTTCTTTGACCGTTTTATAAATAGCGAAAGGAATGCGTGTACGCTGGGAGATAACATACAAGGAGGGATTTTATTGAGCCCTTCGGTCTTGGAGCAGACTGATTAATAGTAGGCTAAGCATCGGAATTTAGCACCAGTTTTAATGGTGTAGTGTTTATGGCAATCTTGACGATGGAACATAATTTTAATCTGATATTAATAACTAACTGTAAATCTGTAGAATTTTAGAACATGTAGGTATTGAAGCAGATATACGAGTAAACAAAATGTGAAATTTAATTTTAAATAAGTATTTTATCACAAACGTTTAAGTATGAAATATAGAACTAAGTACTCACATAATTTCTGTAAGACATCTCGACCAATCATTTGTTTGAGTCCATTAGTATATTTACAATCTGACTGCGTTGGGTATCCTGGAAATTAAAATGAATATGTTTTCATTACACAAATTGTAATTTATTTGAACCAGCCATCGTTAAATTTACATTTTATGAACGTATGAATCAGTAAATTATGATATTTTGTTTAAATTGAGTACTTGTTAAAATTGTTTACTTTAACATTTCATATTAGGTATATTAAAATTTAATGTTAGAAAAATACTAAACATCTTTGTCCCTATGTTTATTTACATATAAGTATTTGTATTACGTATTACGTATACAAGTGTATAAAATATGCAGCATTATTTTGGTATGTGTTAGGAACTTGGTGCAGAAGATCATCGTACATTATTTTATATTCGATCGATTAATTTAGTTTAAACGTTTCTTGGTTTAGAGTACTGAGACAGAATTAAGACTTAAATCGCATTACAAATGAACTTAGAGAACCGCTACTTGGCCTGTGGTCTATAGCCATTATATTTCAAATACTTATTTTGAATACTGCATTTATAATAAGATTTATAACGGTTTATCGAGGATGAGAAACTAAACTATTATTTGATGGTAAGGGAATGACCATTTTGACCAAAACGATCTATGTCGTGTAATTTAATGAACAAAACTTATATAATTTATGAATCATAAAATGCATGTGCGATATAATTGTGAAAAACTTTATTACAAATTATTATTGTTTTCTTTTAAGAAAATGGTAAAAATATTATAAAGATCATCAAGTACGACTAGCATTGACTTGCTACTTGCTAAATTCAGAATGGGACCGAAGGAGTTGACATTGGTTATCTTAAACCGATTAACATAAGATTATTATAATCTTATAGGTTCTATCAATATAATCTCTTGTATAAGATCAAATATTTTACATTTTCTTAACCCATATCATTTTAAACTTGTTAGATTTTCTTAAACCTGTCTAACTGCTAATAAACCTTTGGTGGAATTAACCGCAAAGTATATCGGTGACACCGTGCCGATGTTAACTGGAGATGGTGGTTAGATACTAACGATATTAAATATTACCTCATGCTCCTAGTAAGATGTGGTCTTGTGCCATCTTTAATAAGCATGTAGTATGAGTTTTGGCCTTTTTAGATTGATTTTAATCGCATGTGGTAGACAAACTCTTAAAGCTTTCTAAAAATTACTGAAGTTTTCATTCGACGCTGATGATGACTATTCGGAGGATACCCGCAAATTATATAACATATATGACCTCTATACTAAATTAGGGTTGCAATGTGTACCAAATATATGGTGTGAACGAGTATTAGGAGCATTTTTACTTATTGCATTCCTACCGAAAGTATAACTTACTACATCTATATATCTACAACTTTTCACCAATTCCAACAGATGTCACTAATTTTTTACAGACCGACTCAAAAGTATAGTATAGTTTGATCCGAATCGGACCCAGTTGCTTCTTCACTTTTTGACCGTTAATGACATATCTTCTATAAATAATATCGAAGGCAATGGTACCTCTGTCAATTTAACATGAATGTTTTTGAAGGTTAATTTAAAGATGGAAAGCACGGGAAATCATAGCTACGCAGGGCATAACCCTGTTTATTTATAACAACTTTAATCTGTTTTTATTACTATGCAATGCTGCCGTTTCTTAAAAGTTTCAAAATAGAAGCAGTTTTTATTCAGTGTTTCCGGACTGACCTATATTGATTGAGGCGATGGACAAAAGATGGATGGCCAAGATTTCCCTACAGGCGCGAGGAATTGTTTATACCATTTTGACTCTTAATTTGTGGACCACACGTTCTATAGTGACTTGTGACGTGCCTTATTATTTTTGGTCTATGTTTTATGTCGGTTGGTGTGTTACGATAAATCACACTGACAACTGTTGTAGTGATTGAACTCTGTAATATTTATCCGTTCGATTTAGTGTCGAGTGGCTTCAAAATAATTATTTTTGATACATATCTGATATCAATTAAGGGTTAATTGCGATCAATTACCTTGGTAAGTAAAATTTGTATTATATTATATTGAAGTTGTTATAAATAACTAACATAGTAGAGTCTATGAAACATATAAATGTTTTATAGACTCTACTAAGTACACATTTAAATGAGAATGTAACTTTATCTGCTTATTATATTCGTCATAAACCTTCCGTCTTTATTTATCTACTGTATATGCATACTCATAAATACCTTTGCATATACACATAGGTAACGAATTTTAACTTTATAAGGCTGTGACCGGATAGTAGTAAAATTAAATAAATGCTTGAAAATATGACGAAGACCCGAAGCATGAACAAATGAACGAGTTTCAAAAATATTTTTAATTATACTATTACTAACTGACCCGGCAAACGGTACTCTGCACTATAAATTACAATATTTTTCGCAGCGCACGCCGAAAACTGACTTTGATATTTTGCTACCTTGGTTATTATACATTATTATAATTTTCGTAACCCTTATGTATTTCCCTTATGTTTTTGGAAATAAAATACAGCTTTTGTTACTCCCAGATAATATAGCTTTCTATCCGTGAAAGAATTTTGAAAATAGGATTAGTAGTTTTAGCGTTTATTCTATACAATCCAACACAGTAGATATGCGTCAAATAATCCATGCACGTATCCTTCAAACAAAACAGGACACGAAAAACATTTCTTTCTGAATATTACACACACGAAATGCTACATCTGAGAGCTAAAATATTAAAAGTTCTGAGCTCAATTAAGCAAATTCATATCATAAAACGAAGAAATAAACGTCGTGCTATGGTATCTATATGATTCACGTCCAAAGGCTTTATTTCTAGAATCTATTTATTCATTTGCTACACATCGTTCGCCACGCGTTGGTTTTTCTGTTCGTCTGTATCGCCTTATAATTATTAACATGACGTTGAAAACCGCATATAATCCGTTAAATAGATTCCGAGATTAATCCTTCCTTTCGGCCATCGCTCCTTGGAATTGCTAAGACATTTAGTACACAAGGCAGACTATGTCTATGTCTGTATGAATAAATAAAATTAAGGAATGTAACTCGCAAAGAAGCTCCCTCGCACAATATCGAAATGATTTCTTTTGTGTATTTTCAATTATCCAGTTTCATTTATCTATTGACTCATTTACAAAATTCGTACAATAACTAATGACTTCAACTACATATACCTAACTAGCTGAACCGGCAAACGTTGTTCTGCCATATAAAATATTACTGAATTTCCCGTTGGAATAAACGTTTTTCCCGCAGTAAAAAGTGTTCTAAATGTTGACCAGGCTTAGTATCTATACACCAAAAAAAGTTTCATTCGAATCCGTCCAGTAGTTTCAGAGATTAGCCCGAACAAACAAATTTATTTTACTGTTTTATTATATGTATAGATTTACAAAATTCGTACAATAACTAATGACTTCAACTACATATACCTAATATGTAGTTGAAGTCATTAGTTATTGTACGAATTTACGTACATGTCATTTTACAAATGAGCACAGTAAACTTCATAAAGTGCATGAATATAAATAGGTACCTTATATATTATAATTTTATTTGGATAAATGTTGAGAATATATTAGTAGTAGAAGACTGATAAAGAATTAGAGTTCAAAACCCCTTAATTTTATATTTGAAAATGGGCATTTCATCTTGGAAAATGTCTATGGTGTTGTTTTTAATTAGGAAATTCTTTAGTAATATGCTTAGAGGAAGGCCAGAGTGGTGTACCAGTTTTTAATTGTGAGTGTTACGTGTCAATGTAGATTTGGATGATCGTGGAGGGTGTGGTGGGATGTCGAACATTATTCGACTCTGAAACTCGAAACCGTTGTTTAAAACCTCCTATAAAACAACATTTTGTGGCTTTCTTACTCTACTTCATTAAGTTAGACCTTTTGATTTGCTATCATCGTCATACAAATTAATAAAACTGAGTAAAACTACTAAAACGCTCAATACGATCTTTGTGAATGGATAGTGACAATTAAGATTCTACAAGACAGAACCATGCTTAAATGTCTCTAAAGATTTAGAGATTGCTTTCTTTATGCAATTGAATAGACTTAAATCGCGGATGACATCAAATGAATCTCAAAGCCAAGGTTAAAGGGCAAGGTAAAGTAAAAGAAGACTATAAAGATAACTACACTAAAAAAGTCGAACCGAGGTTAAAAGGCAAGGTAAAGTAAAGTAACACAATAAAGATAACAGTATAAACAAAGTCCAACCTGGTGGTGTTTTTATAAATTATTATAAGATTAATTTTATGTCTTCTACATAATATTAATTAACGCCCGCGGGTCTCAAAAGGTTAAGGAAGCAAACGAGCCTGCAGTCCACCTAATAGTAAGTGATCACTGCCGCCCATGGATATTACTAATCATGCCTAAGTATGATTGATTACCTAAGATAGATCACGAATGCGTTGCTACGTCTCAGGACTAGAATTTTCGTCTCGTGTGTATGCCTTGTTTGGACAAGGATATTTTTATTACATCATATAGATTAAATCTTCCGCAGTTTTAATTCACCTTCCCAGCAAGGTCTATTTTGACTAAGAGTGTTTATATTTAGTTTCATCATTATGTTTTCTCAGTTTTTACCACTTATATTTTACCTCTTGTTACCGCATCGTTACCATATAATTCAGTGTATTTAATATATTGTAGTCATCTTCGCTGTCATCTAATTATTTACTTTGAATCTAAAATATTTATCTTAGTGTAACTAAATATAAATTAATAAATTAAGGACTCTTGAGAAAGGACCCAGGAAATGCAGATCACATAACTCGCTGTGCACAATAGACATCCATCCAACGAGATATGCAGCAGTTCCGACTGGGCTAATTACATAATAATTCAACGGCGAAGTGGAAATAGCTGCTATTTCTGTCACAGACGCTTTATAGCCGGTTGTGAAGGTGGGTGCAAGTATTAATGTTTTGTAATAGACTCAATTAATGTCCGCGGTGCTCAGACATCAGCGAGGTATGCAAAACATGACAAATAATATTCTATACTTATCTGTATTAAGTACCAGAATTTGTCTGCAGTTCTGAGTGTAGATAATATTAGATAAAAAAGTAAACAGACACTGTGTAATGTAACTCTTTTAATATAAAAGTATAAAGGGGACGGGCATTTTTTTACATAATCTTTTTAACGTTTTTACATAGACACAAAAAAAAAATTTGAAATATTTCCGGCATTTGCACTCAAGTGCATCGGCATCTCTTCGAAATCTGTCAAAATGATTAGACTACTAGATCGGTAAAACCACAAAAAGATTTAAGGATTCAACGAAAACAAAACAACGTAGGTATATTCCTCTTTTAGTGGGTAAGGCTAAGTTATTAAGTCTAGGAGATCAGCTGCGTCGTCTATAGGGTCGAAAGTCTGTACATGGAATATATTCGAAAAAAATTGGCTGGGGATACTTAGATTCGATAACAGAACACGTTCCAATAGTTTTTAGATTTTTTGTCTGTTTATCCGTTTGTCCTTTTTATTTGACCGCGCATCACGTAGAAACGGCTTAACGGATT
>DWNR01000843.1:0-17375 GCA_018250455.1 Polygonus leo | reverse complement strand
CGGCAACCACGCCTCTCCATACCGAAACACAATAAATTGCTTCACGGAGGATTATGAGGCGGTGGTACCTCCCCGGTTGAAATACATGAGTTCGACCACATGAAAAAACAGCTGACTAGCTAACAAAAAGGGGTAATGATATTTCATTTTGCAGCCTCTGCTGCACAGAACTGTAAATTTAGTTCTTGATCATATTTGTTGAACCGAAGATATAGTTGATAAGTGGAAGGTAATTTCTGTTTTGATATGCCTTTAAAAACAAAAATTCATCCTTTTCCTTAACATTTTAATCCTATGACGCGTTACAACCCCAGAGGACTAAGATGTTCGTCTCGTTCGTAAGTATGCCGCAATCACGCTTCTCCAAACCAAAACGCAAGAATTGCTTATGAGGATTATACTAAGGCAGTGGTATCTCCCCAGTCGTACTACATGAGTTCTACCACCTGGCAAGTGGGATAGTACCACAGTTAGTAATCTTATATTAATAAAAATGAATCATCTAAATGTACGCGCACAACTTCCAAACGACTGCACCAAATTAAATAAATCTTTCTTATATATGTTCCTTATTGTCAGGAAAAGGTTTGTATGTAAAATAATAATAAATATGTAAAAATTGCATGCCTTAGGCGCGAACGCCCTAAGGCATAGCTCTACTGGGGCCTCTACTGGGCTCTCTGTGTTGTCAAGAGAATTTAGTTTTTTTTTCGGTTTTTTTCGCGGGACGAAGTCCGCCAGGGCAGCTAGTAGTTCATAAATATTAGTCCAAACAAAAAGTGTCCAGTAAACAACCACCATGTAATCAACGACCCCCCAACATCTTTGTTTCGTAACTGAGCGTCACTTCGCGTGAACTCTTGTTTATTTTGCTATGAAGAAACACACCTGACAATTTGCTACGATTACATAATTACTTGTTACCAAACTTTGTAATTTAAGTAGATCTTTATTGAAATTTATGTTTAAAATAACTTGGTTCTTGTTTGTGTTTGGAGTCATTTCAGTGTTTTATGTGATAGACGCACGTCACTTGATGTAGGTAAAATGGATATTTGTATCCAAATCTTTACAAATAAATTAAATTGGATTGTCTGTTTGTAATATAAAAATAACTGCTTTTTACTAAATGCCTATATACAATATATGTATGGTACATATACCAAAATAACATTTTTTACAATTTTTTTCTGTCTGTCTGCCTGTTTGTTCCGGCTAATCTCTGGGACGGCTGGACCGATTTTGACCGATAGCTGGTGAAATAAGGAGTAACTTAGGCTACTTTTATTTCATAATTATATAATATGATATGAACGCGGACCGAATTCCACGCGGGCAGAGCTGGTTTAAATATATAAATATTTTTGTCTGAAGGGCCTGTTAAGGCTGATAAGCTTTTTTGAGGCGTCTCATCAGAGTTCTCAGGTGCACCTCGCAGGTGAATTTAGAATAGAATTCCTGTCCACAGATTTGGTGACATTACTTAAAAAACGTAACTGCGTTTAATGTCTTTTGTTTTCTTAATTTAATGTAATGTATATTTTTAATCTATAATAAAGTACAGTATTACCGTTCTCTTACTTTTTATGTATACTAATAATATAAAACTGAAGTGATTGTTTGTTTGAACGCGCTAATCTCAGGAACTACTGGTTCGAGTTGAAAAAATATTTTTGTGTTGAATAATCCATTTGTCGAGGAAGGCTATAGGCTACAAAACATCACCTTACGATCAATAGGAGCGGAGTATCGACGAATAATGTTGCGAAAACGAGGAAAATTTGACCCACTCTCTCTTATACGACTTTTAACCCTCACAACAGTGTAGTACTACAAAATACACTTGTTAGTACAAAATAGTACGAAGTATACTACACTTGCATATATGAGGTACCTAGTCAAATGATATTTATGTGTAATATATGAAACCGTATATTGCATATTTAATTATTTGACATTACAACTAATTGAATATTCGTTCCTTTGTCCTGAAACACATACAGTTAATTGGTCTTCTCGTAAATAGTTAAGTATATAAGGCCAGTACTCGCAATAATAATGGCGGAATCGCTCTCCGACCCCAATACGTGACCTGGAAATTAACTTGTACTCCGTCTATTTGTCAGAAGGCGCAACTACGATACTTATATCATTTGAGAATATAAGTAACGTTTGGGAGGAAATATATATTTAACTAACTATAGGAAAAATGCGAAAAATATTATTAACATAACACTATAAACAACGTAACACCTAATATATTTATTATAATCAGATTTTTCTATGTAATATTTTTAATAAAATTTAGGATTAGTTCGTCTTTACATTCTTCGCCTATACATATATACATATTAATCCCCCATATTAATCCTATACATATATTCACCACCGCTCGGTTTTGACTACCAGATAATACCATTGGATATATATCATAGGATCAAGCTTTGTTAGCTGTAGCTTAACTGTTTAATTACAAGTAAAGTTTAAAATTTAATTAAAAATGAACCAAACAATATGAAAACTATCTATAAATGGAAAAAAAACGTTAACTTTTATGAGGTACCCAAAAGTGCATTGACCTCTGCAATTCCATCAAACCCCGCCAAATGAAAAGCATTGAGTGACACAAATCAAATAGGATAGCCAGTTTCGATACCAAATGAAAAGCCTATAGAACTTTTATTAAAAATACTGAACCATAGGTTAAACGTCACTGGCAACGAGGTTCCGACCAGTGTTTACAACCTCAAGCGAACTGACTATCGTACCTAGGCCCTAAAATTATCGTACTTTGACCAAAATTATCGTACACAGGGACAATCTATATTTTATATAGATGTCTATTTTTAGCAAGTCAAATTCAAGTATCAATGGTATGTATCAAAGGATGACCTTTTTTGTTTTTTTTTATTTGCTATTTTTACCAGCCCACAGAGTGCTGAACATCATCTTACCAGTGTAGATTTTTTAGTAAATTACACCTTCCCTAAGTAGTGGCTACGAACATTATTTTTAGTACAAATTGCAAATGACTCATTATTGTATTGATGGATTATCGTACCTTTAGCGTACGATAATAGGCTACTATCGTACATCGTACGTAGACACGAAATTATCGTATTTGTACGATAAATATCGTACTGTTCCGAACACTGGCTCCGACTACTATGACCTAAATAAACTCCCGAGCATCGTACCAATTCAATTCAATCCAATTACTGTGCATATATCGTTAGGCTATAGGCACGCGTGCACTTTAGTCTCACTACTGTCTAGATGTATGTAGTTTATTGTGTCTACGTAATGAATGACTGAGTGGTTATGTCTTAGATAACTATTATATTTGTATAAGTACCGAGTAGTGATAATTAGGTTTACTATTAAATTAAATTTAATGCGAATACATTTCCTCACCAGTAAAAATTCCTACGCCGAAAAGAAAATACACACATACATCTTCACACCAAATCCCTAACGGGGGAGGCAGAGAGTATCGAGTGCCAAACGGCACGGTTAAAACAAAAGAAAATTATAATTCCAATTCTTAATACCTACGCATACAACTTCAGAAAATGAATGTTGATATTTGAACCCGGGACCTCTGCCTGAGAAGCCGGATATTGAATCACTAGCATATCGACTGCTGCAATTTAAAAATAACTCTATTAGGTCCAATTTCCAAAAGGAAGCTTTATAAACGCTTACACAATCATGGACTGCATTTTCTATCAGGTTGACTGTCCGTTTGCTCAATTACGTAAAACATATTCTAATGTCTATATTTTGCGGGTAATACACTACATATTACACATTACACCGTTATTATACTTTGATTTCATCCACTCCACTTATGCGTCTCTATGCTCTACTAATGCATAGATTACTGCGCAAGACACTTTCTAGCTAACTGTATTCGTAACTGTCGTCGTAAATAAAATTCGTTCTACCATGTTCCACCGAAAGAAAGTTCAATATCTTTTACGTATACTTTTTGAACTCAATTGCCAAGACCAAGTCTGTGTTATAAATGTACATCTTCTTAATTAAAAAAGTGGTATTGTATGATTTAGTATCGTATATATTGATGATAACAAAGGCTCAGATCACAGATTGCTGGTGCATTTTTTCAGAGTTCGTCACATAGCTTTTGAAATGCATAATATCTTTAAGGATAGTGGATTCTATGGCGGATAAGATGTAATGTTTATACCCTACCACATCCTTCTAACTAAAATTCAGACGATGCCGTCATCGCAGTGGTATGAATGTCTGCGAACATCAAACATGTGTAACATCTTCCATCATCCTTGATGGAACAACTATTGATTTATAACAAAGAATCTTAACATAACAGATCCTAAAAGTTCCTATTTTGCCTAGAATTCCGATCTCGTTGTGTACTTAAACACATTTTCAGTTTTTCGGTTGAACAAAGTCCACATGGATGCTCAAAAGGTCAATGCAGACGACCTAAATACAGTCCCGGTAATCCAATTACCTCGGATGCGGATGGGCCGTTGTTACTGCGTAGATGTCAATTATTATTGAAGATGGCGCTTGTGTGGATGTCAACGTTTATACATATATTAAACTAGGTTTTGCCCGCGACTTCGTATGCAGTACGATACTATTTCGAATTTTATTATACATATTATTAATTTCAGTTTCTAGAGGGATACACCCAAAAGTAATAAAACACCACATTTAAAGTGAGAAATATACCTATAAAAACCGTATCTAATTTAAGGCAGTAGTTTTGGCGTAACGTGCATCCAAACATACAGACAGACAAACAAAAATTTAAAAAATGGTTGTTTTGGCTTCTATCACTTTTGTAAAGACTACCCTCATTCGTTTTTCTCAAATATCTTCAACATACAGACATAGTCCAGTAACAATTTTGTTATATAGGTATAGGTGGTGCGTGTGTGGATATCAACGTTTATACATATATTAAATGCAGGAGATGAGGTAATGAATTTGTCGTATATATTCTGTCTCGTGCCATCTCTTTCTTACCTTATTGTTAGTAGAGGACAAACTATTTGTGTATATGAATTAGTCTAACATCGAAATATTAAATACCTGACAGATACTGGCTGCAACCATGACGGAGCTATACGATGTTGGTTTTATTTTCGATGAAGACATGTTTTGGTAGAGCTCGTAGAAAATCAGGAACCCTCATAATCCTTCCTAGAATAAGAAGCCTGCTTGCTGGCTATACATACATTATGTTAAATACTACCTGCAGAGGTAGCAACGCATCTGTGGTCAACTTCAGGTACTCTTCAATCTTATTTGGGTTGATTACAGACTTATAGATATCGTGCATGGTAGTAACCTCGTATTATCGGGTGAACTTCAAACGTTTTGATCACTTTTAAATACCTAAAATTTATTCAGGTCATTCTTTCCACTTGATATCTTCTCTGCATACATATCGAGGTGTGATGCTCGTGACACTTCTTAGATCTGTCAATATACCTATCCATTGACGAAAGCGATCCAGCATTGCAAAGTTGCACAAAATGGTAATACTGTAACGCAACGGATTTCCCAATCACCTCTAATGACGCTAAAGCACTTTGTGCAAGATATCTTTTGTAGCAGTACAATGATGGCCACTTTCGCCGCCAATATCTGGGCCGTGTATAAATCAACTTATTCAGTTGCCAGTATTGACTTCCATCCTTGACATAGTGATTGTTTAGTACTTGTCTGCTACTCGCGCGCTTTATTTTTACACAGAAGTGACAATTCACTTGATTAATAACAGAGTATTGTCTAGGGTTTTTTGTACAAGTTTGACAACTATGTAGGATGAGAAGCTTAAGTTTAATAAACAAAAAACAGATCCAGTGATCATTAAACACGCGCAAGATTCGAAAGCAATGTAAAGATACGCATTTCTAGGGTACTACCCCTGAGTACTAAGATGTTCGCCTCGTTTATAAGTACATACTCGTATAGCCGACAACCACGACTCCAAACCAAAAAACAAGAATTTCTTCACGACGGTTGTACCTCCCAGGTCGAACTAAAAGTGTTTTATTACCTGGCGAAACCCTAATATAATAAAGTAGATTTTGCCCGCAACTTCGTCCGCATAGAAGTCGAAAACCCCTTGGGGGTAGTATTTCGAAAAATCCTTTCTTAGTGCTCACTTACATTACGAAAGGAACTCCTGTACCAAATTTCAAGTTTCTAGGTACACTAGTTTCGGATGTGCGTTGATATGTCAGTTAGTTAATCAGTTTTTCCTTTTATATACATATATAGATGTCTTACCTTGTTAATCAAGGATCTACGAATAAAACTACAGTCGGATTGGTCACCACGCCACCTGACAGTACGGAACTTTCTCGTGTAGTTTCGACTCGTAATTGACCTATTATTTATTAATGCTTAAAACTCATACATAGTAAATTTTTAATACGTCAGAATAACAATGATCCAGTATTTAAGGTGTTTTTTTAATATTCTACAATAATAATACAAATCACAGACAAACCGTTCAATTTGTAGCTATAGATTGTAAACGTTTTGACTAGACAAACAAAGTCAGGTTATGTCAGTAAATCCCATAGCGTTTATTGTTAATGCAGCATGAACTCTGAACTATAGAGTGGCACTGTGTCAGAAGTGGCAGGAAAGAAATAAGGCAATAAATGCATCCAACGGAGTCATCTACGTAATTATAATAAAGGTAGCTCTAGGATTACTTCATTATTCAGGGTTTGCCACATAGGCTTCACCAAACTAAAAAAATAACTCATAACATATGGGCATTTCATTTTGTGTTTTAAAATTTTGATTTCGAAACTTATATGTAAATTTATTAATATAGAGCAATCATTAACGTTTACCTATGTAAATGCTACCATCGTACATATTTCTGCCGTCCATCATATATTTTGATGTATTCTACTTTATAGATATATTTACTATAATGGACTTCCTATTCTTTAGGGAATAGTTATATATTTACCCATCTCGTAAATTGTTTTTATTTAATTATTTGCAATCAATTTAGAGTAATTAATGTTTGTGAACGACACTGATTAAGTGAATTGCATGCTCATCTGCTACTACTATTGCTTAGTACCCACATAATATGCCAAAGTAACCGAAGAAAATATAGAATTATTAAGTTAAGGCAACATTTCGTAAGTGTTCCAAAAGGTAATTTTAAACCAGTTTCCTTACGGAATTTTCAATATTTTATACCAAGAATTTATGATAAACGTTTAAAATCAGATAAGATCTTTCTATGTCGTTTCATTTGTAACTCTGTAGCAGCTTGCAAGGACGGGCCGGCTTCAAATATTCATAGCAAGATCGATATGAGTACGTACAACTATGCGCTTGCTCCCGAGGTCGGACTCCACTAATCAAAATGTAATTCCAACTTAATATTGTATTCGGAGCAATATCAGATACTTTACCGCGTCTCGACTACAAATGCACGTAGTTCACTAATGAATTGATTTATATCTTGTACGTAATGTAGAAAGACTGTAAATGTACATGCAAAGGAATTTACTGTGTTATTCTGTTCAGTTCTACAATGGTATGTGTTTCAAAGATATGACCAGGTACCAGGTACAGGTACAGGTACCAGGTGCCTACCTCTACCTACCTCTGTCGCACATCCAGGAGGAGCTAAGAATTGTAGTGGTCACGCGTAATCCTGTTGATAGGTTACTTTCTCGCACTCATAAAAGTTGAAATGTCTTACTTAAATACTTGTAAAGTACAAAAGAAGTTCTTCGACAAATCCGATGATGCAGTGGCCGCTTCTTTTCATTACAAATATGCATGGATAGACCATATGCTATGGGTGGTATGTATTAGTCCATAAACATCTACATTTCAACAAAAAGGTAGGTAACAAAGGTACGATTTCCCAGATAGCGTCCTTCTTCGACAACAAAACATACGAAAAACGAAATACAAATAAACAGAAAACTTTCGTGCGGTAGTATAAGCGACTATAACCACGAAAATCATATACAAAAAGTTCGTACATACGATTACAATAAACACAAGTAGTAAAGTTCGTAGTTTCGAACTAGTTTCGCTGTTCGGCGGGAATAGGACAACAATCTATTGACACAACACAACATATTTGTGATTTATTCTGGTTGTTAAACTGCTGATCTGTTCTGGTTGGTTGTGTTAAGTACAAGTTTAGTATTATGCCTTCCGAACTAACTCTTACATAGAGATACTTACTATCAAGTTTTGTTGCTACAACAGCTGTACCGTGATCGTGTCTTCGTATATTAAAATAAGAAAATCTAAATATTTTATTTAAAGTAAATTCGTAGAGTATTATTTAAGAATGTCTTGAAGCTATCACCGTTTTCGAAGTGTTTTATTTTGAAAACAAACGGCTTTTGTTTAGAAAACTGCGGATTGTCAATAAAAACTTGCCTCCAGCAATAGCTGTACATCTGTAATTAGTTACTAACTTATACCTTACTAGCTGACCCGCGCAACTTCGTTTGCGTCATATAAGACTGAGTGGGTCAAGTTTTCCCCGTTGTTGCAACGTTTTTCGTTGATACTCCGCTTCTTTTGGTCGTAGATGTTATATAGTCTATAACCTTCCTCAATAAATGAACTATTCAACACAAAAAGTACTTTCCAATTCGAAACTGTAGTTCCCGAGATTAGTGTGAACAAACAACAAACAAACTCTTCAACATTATATTATTAGTATAGATTAACGTACGCGACCTGCGTGGGTCACCATACCAGTCTGCCGCGCGTAGGTTCCCGGGTTCGATTCCCAGCCAGACAGAAATTTGAATGATGAATTTGGATTTCTGTTCCGGGTGTGGGTGTTTGTGCATACGTCTTATGTGTGTCCGTTAGTATCCACGATACACGATGGAGTCTAATGCGCCTATGGACATATCGTAGATAGCAGTCATCCTCAACAATTGTTTCAGGGGGACTATGAAGGTGGCGCTGGTACCTCCCTGGTCTAACTTTATGAGTTTTATCTCTGATACACCGCCTAATGCTGATTACCTGCAATAGCGGTGGATCGCAATATTCACAATACATCGAACACAGCGCAGTTGTAGATTGCAGTTAGCTTACATTACCGTGAACTTGAAAGTGGCGCTGGTATACCCCCGGCCAAACTGCATGAGTTCTACCATCTGATACACCACCTAAGGTCCTCAATACCTGCAATAGTGGTCGATCGCAATATTCACAATACATCGAACATAGCGTAGTTGCAGATTGCAGAGTTAGCTAACATTGCCGTGAACTTCGAGGGTCATAGTGCATCCTGCCTGTTCTGATAATAGCTCTGAAATGTAGACAAACTTTAAGCGCATCCAAACTAACGAAGGTACGATGGAAGCTTTAGTTATCAAATTGAAACTGATAGTTTACTTAGCATACTTGTAATTAGTTGTTTAATATTGTGTTCGTTTTTAAATATTGTAAGTGGGTAATTACCATCATTTACATTGTTTTGATGGCCATGGATGAAATGGTTAACAATGATTGGTTTAATTTATTCTGCACATGACTGTCGCACTCCCTGATAGATAAGTTTAGACTTTTTTAAAGTCTAAACCTAAGTGACTGTTAAATATTTCCATTTGTAATTTCCTAACAATGTTCCCGTTCTCGTTTATATTAAATTGAAGAAGTTTTTTGGTGATGGAAATTCATAAATTATTCATATCTGAGCTGAACTGACCATCAAACTCCATCGACAATATATCTTTGCTATTAGAACGAATGAAAAGTGAATATAGGCAGTGACGTGCATTAAAAATTTCTTCAAAATAACAAGTACCAAATACTATTATAAAAAATTAACGTCCGCAGACGTACTTACTTAATTTCTAATATCTTAAAAACGCTAATAAACGGATAAAATTAATGTAAAAACATAACTTATCGAAACAGTTTCATTTAATAGATGTAACTTTAAAGTGAGCGTTTTCGTTTGATTAAATTTGCAGACAGAAGGTAAGTGTATTGAATTTCAGTACGTGTTTTCATATAAAGCGTACGCGTGGGCAGGATCTTAATATCAGTCGTTTATATCGGCACCCTTGAGGTGTAACAACCCTTGAGGCGAGCGTGGCCGTGGGCGATGGTCAATCGTTACGGTCGCGTTAAGGTTGAATATCATGTACACAATATTGTGAACTAAATATGTCTTTTTTATTATATATTTATTTATGAATAACTAATTATAACTCTCCCAATTCACTTATTGAGACATGGAAAAAAATGGTATTTTAAACTTATTTTTCAGGTGATAGAAGTCGTGTAGTTCAACCTGGTTGGTACCACCGTCACGCTCAGAGTCCGCTATTTTGTAGAAACATGACTGTCAAAACACGATGCGATCATCTTAGTTCTCAGAGGTAGCAACGCATCTGTTATCAGCTTAATGTACGACTCTATCGCGTTTGGGTTGGTAACTTATGTTCATTCATGGACGGCAGTGACCACTTACCATAAGCTCGACCTCATGTTCGTGTGCTACCTCTACACACAAAAAAAAATAATCGAAGTCCAGTTTTAATAACAGTAAATAAATATAACTACTTTAAATCTTAATACAACTTTATTCCCTACTCATGTTGCAATAATTGCTTGCAACATTTATTAGCTTTGCCAATCAAAGTTTAAAGCCAATAGAAAATTAGAGGAAAAATCTGCGGTATCGTAATAATGATATCAGAAGAACATTAAGCGAATCTAAGGTAAGCCTCCACTCGGTTGCAGTCGAGACCGTAGGCTGTGGCGCCTCTCGCTTCCAGAATTAATAACTTTCTCGTCCCCTCGCCCACCCTTGGCTAACACCCTGTCTCCCTTCTCACACCACTCTTACCACTACCACGAAATCCTTTCTCGATAAGAATTTGTACGGAATTTCTTCCGTGAAATTACTACCGACCAAAGATTTTAGGCAAAAATGCAGTGTGGTACATTTAAATTGAAAATGTGGTTGTAAACGAGATGTATTATGAGTCTTCCTATGAGTAGCAAGATTAAATTAAAATTTACCAAACATTTACTACATAAACATATACTTGACATATTTTGATTTTTTTAAATAGCACATAAATGTTGTGTTTTAAAAAATTATTTTAATCTTTTAATAATTTGTTTTATTCGTATGAATAAATATGGACTTGAAATAAAAATAAAGTAGAGGAGGACTCAACATAGCTTAACGGATTAAGAAGTCACAAACCGAATCGAGTTTCAGTAGTAAGATGTTGGTGTTCTATCCCTCTCTAGCGGTCGGAAAGCCTTCGGAACTTTCAGGAGTGTTTCGGTTTGCCTCTTTGACTCTGTTTGGGTGTGTAATGATTTGGCGCGCGTGTAATTTGTTGAAAAAATGTCGCCTCCCGCTCGGCTGTTTCTATCATCCCGATCTTCGTTTTGATTATTGTTATTATATAGTTTGAGGATTTTGGGAGCAAGGGCAATGGATTTTTCTTTTTCATTACTGCGTTCGTGTGTTGTGCTTGTTATGTGTTTTATATTTAAAGATGGTATATGGATATATGGTAATAATTTAACATTGCATTTCATTATTCGTTCCATTAATGTATATGAATTTCGTTAAAAATATAAAAAACGGTACATTTTATTTTTCTTTTTTTGAATGATATATTTTATTATTTGTATATCTTATTATTTTATTAGAGTATAAGACAAGTTTAAAAAGTTTTATAAACCAACTTCATATACCTTAATTTCAAAATCTAAGATAAGTTTATCTATTTTGACTTTTATTTTTACAGTTTACCCTTTATCGTTATTCTAAGAAAAACTTTACGCAACATCTGTTAGCAGGAAAAGCACGAATTCACTGCGCACTCGAAGTTTTTCCAAATACCAAAGCATTAAAATAATATCACGGAAAAATCATGGATATTAGATAGTTCCTCTCAGCGGCGTAGACGGTGAATCCCTCGGAAAAGTAACCAAAAAGGGGAAAGATGAAAAGGCTACGGGGAAAATCGAAAAAAATATAGAGTCTCGGAGGGGAACGCTCTCACCTATAAGACTACGTTCGTACAGCTCGTCGAACGAGCATATCTGTCATGATATTAACTAATTCTGTTTGCCAAACTTCATGATTGTGTTTAGTTTCGTAGATGCGGCAAAAGACTTCGCTGGCGCCAGATGTCTGGATGCTCGTTTAATTATTATAAGCTTTTGCGATTTTTCCTTGTATGTCCAAAATGGGACTAATAAGCTTGCAGCATCAAACAAACATGTTCAACTGACCTTAAGTGATGTATGAACATCTGGACCAATTACTGCAATTAATAAAACCAATGCGGTAAATATGTGTAGCTACTTAGGAGTAAATTGGAACGCCTTTTAGTTTACAGACATATAGACATACCTAAATCAAAAGTTAAAACAGCAATAGTTATCTACCACTATTATATTTGTACACTACAGAGTGGAGAAACTACTTCATCGTGGAGTCGTTTACTTTGACGGAGAAGATACCACCGCCACCGTTCTAATCCTCCGTGCCTTTGCCGTTGCCTTCATTTAACCCGTGGTGAACAATAATCACTGCCGCTCATGGACACCTGTGATCACCTTAAGATAATATGAATTACCTATAAATTAGGCAATTTAATAATAAAGTTGACTCACCAAGACAATATTATACTCAATCAAAACATCGGTAGAAAGAAATAATGAGACCCAATTTTAATACAGATACTTGAATGTCGTCTAGACATTATCCATTAAAACATGTAGGAAAATTCCAGACTCGACGAAAATTTCACCCCTGTCCGTAACAAATACAGATACAATCATACTTAACGTAGACTATAAATATATTTCAATGGAAGTAGCAAAGAGAAACGGGGCGAAATGTCAAGTAGAGTATTTTAGTTCTCTTCTAGATTCTAGATAGAAAATATTGTTTTGATCCCACTCATATTGTATTTGTGAAATTTATATATGTTTGAATATTTGGTTGTAAATTGTAACCTGGATTAATATATATAAAGTTAAGCCATTGAGATTCCTTCTTTATCCTTTACAGTCTCTGTTCCGTCAATTACCGATTTTTTTATGGTTTAAAGGAAGCAAACGAGCATGCAGTCCACCTGATGGTAAGTGGTCACTGCCGCCCATGGACACTAATAATCATCCCTGCGTACAATTACTGCGTACCCAAGGTTGACCACAAATGCGTTGCTATTCTTGAGGACTAAGATGTTCGCCTCGTGTTTATGTATAGCCGGCAACCACGCCTCTCCAAACCGAAACACAATTAATTGCTTCACGGAGGATAATGAGCGTGGTACTTCCCCGGTCGATCTACGTAAGTTCTACCACCTGGCAAAACCCGGCAAATGACAAGACAGAGACAGTAATCCATTTGTGTGAAAACTAACTGAATGCAGAAGGTACTTCAGTAATTACCGTAATGTAATTTGTACAGATCTTAGTACAGTAAGTATATGCTTGTCAGAAAGCATACAAACCATTAAAATTCAACGTGAAAACCAAGAAACAAAGGGTTCTTAGAACTAGTGACGTGTAATCAAGCTCCTTTTGTGTAAGGTACTCGCTTTTTAATTTCACCACCGCGGCCCGACGGAGGCTTTACGCTTGGTTTAGCCTTCTCCGCCAACTTTGGCTAAAAGCGGATTTTTCACTTAAAAAACGAACATAAAAATATGAGACTCAAACACAGGTATGTTATTTCCAAACAAAGAGGTGCATTAGCAAATCATACTAAAACGTACAAGAAAATGAGGATAAATCCCATACCCGTGGAATGCTCATCTAACCGCGCTATATTATTACCTGATACATTTTCCCTCCAACAGAAAAACACCCTTTAATTTTACTCACAGGACTGATGAGCTCCCGTTGCAAAGGACACATGTGTTGACGCCGGTCATAGGATTTTGCATTTAACGTAAAGATACGTAAAGTCTAAAATTGGTTGCGAGCTTGAAGTTATAAAAGTTGTTTCTAGAGTTGCCATGAAATGAGTATTGCTTTACAGATGCAGGTCCTACTGTCTCTCCCTTTCCACTTGAGCTTTCCACAGACGAGAATCATTTTATCTACAAAAAGTTACAAAGCAACACTAAATTTTTGCTAAATATTTTTATTTCACACGTACAATGTTTTTTGATCAGCTGTTAAAATTATTATGTTAGCTTCTTTTATCAATTTATATCAATAAACATATAAGTTAAATAACCTTCAACATTCTCTTTTAATGGATACTCAATCAAAATTAAAGGATTTGCTAATAAAAAGGAAACATAACTTGTTTCAAACAAATAATAACCGCATTCACGTATAAATAATTTATATGATAAATTTGCCCTAAATATAAAATTAGGTATTAAATACAAAGAAACAAAAAGTATGAAATTATATGTATTATTTTTGTATTGTCATCTTAAAGCAAGAAACTTTACTACCTACCTGGAGTACTTAACACTTTTAAAACGTCAATTCTCACTAGTTAATAAGTAATTCTGTAAAATATGACATCTCACATAGACATAAAAGTATTCACAACAATGAATCAAACGAATGCTATACATCTGAATTGTTCTGGATCTGGATCTAAGCATTTTGTCATTGTTAATTATCATAATATACTCAAAACTATGTTTCCTTGCCTAAACATTCCTCTATAACATGTAGAAAGCGTTAATCACTAAAATAGGACGGTGACAGCGCGTTGATGTCTTTCATACGCAACCAAATTCTCTATTAAACTGAAGGTTTCATAGTTTGTTCAACATTATATCTCTAATATACTAATGCGCAGTATATATAAATGTATATAGCACGTATATAAAATGTACAATTTATTATAAATCATATTAGTGATTCAATTTTTCTACTTCACGGCTAAACGTCTCTTAAGAATCTGACTTTTTGGCATTTAAAACAGTATATCGTACACTGTTTACTTGATGTAATACCTATTAACTATCATTCAGAACGATTACTCAGAAAATTATATTTTCCAGTCTTTAAACCGTATATTCTCTTTGATGGCAAGATAAAGCCTGCGCCTGGCTTGGCTTAGGCGTTTTTATGTTTTTATTTTAGAATCTAGTTTTTAACCTAAAATTAATTTATCAAGAATTACTTACCTCGTCCACCAAAATTCATTATATCTTAAGTATTGATATGTCTGTTACAGATGCAGAAGAGGGACACTTGCAAAACACATGCAGAGACTACAAAAGCATGAACAACCTTCAGAAAAAAGTCGAAGAAAACTTGGTATAAATATCATACAGCTGCTTGAGCACCTAACCTCAGATACTTCCAGACTGCTTCAATAAAACAGCTATAATTACAAAGTCTTAACACGTGAAGGCATCTTAAATACACAATAAATCATCGCTATACCCACATCTTTGCACCCAGCCCCCTTAATTAGGAGGTAATGTAATTATGACGAAGTGTTTAATAGAATTTTGCTTGCATGCCCTACGATGCAGGCGTCACCGCCCTCCCCCGCCCCAAGTGCCTACTGCCTTTGTCTGATGTTTATAATTTACAGGCAGCTTACATTGCACTTTATTTTTTATTTTTTTGGTTCCATATATAAGGAATGCCAGTGCAGACATAGTACTGTGCGTCTGTCACGATTTTTTTACGGAGAATGTATTACTAAGGCCGCTGTAATATCAATTACTAAAAATTGAATGTGGCATTTATATATATAATAACAAGTACTAGAAATAAAAAATAAAAATATCATGGTGTAATCGTACACCACATTATATGTTTAACATAGTAAAATAATATACATATGGTAACATGTTATTTTTGTATATTACCTAGCGAAGAATAAATATAATATTTTTCTACTTCGGCCTCGCGCCCCTCCATGCATATTCACCTTACAGCCACTCCAGCTGGTAGGCTAGATCTTAGGCCTTTTTTTTGGATATGTGTGACAAATCCCAAACAGAATTATTCCTAGTGTTCCTTTTACTTACAGTCGTTACAGACAATTCCTTATTTGCCAATTGTTTGGTACATCCAAAGGATTTTATTTACGGGACTTTAAGAACAGCGATCCTCCGACGTCTGCGCAACGATAACGTCGAGTACATGTGATACATTTTTGCTTAATTATATGATAGCCTAGCCTAGCCTTAATTCATTCTCACTTCCAATAGCTATCACTCGATGTGTTTAACTAAATCCAGGTCAAGGCCAGAACTCACTAGCTGCGAATTGCTTTATATTTGCTGGAATCACCAACAAAGCGAGCTCAAAGCGTGGTGATAGCACCGAAATGATCCTGAAATGTCCTGAAATGATTTTCTATAAGATGTTTTATTTTTTTTCGTATAGTTGTGAAAAACGGGTCTGGATTCTGGTGTGTGGTCACATCACATAGGTAAATCCTACTTGAGGTTGACCACTCCTGCTTCTGAGAGCTGAGATGCTTGCTGCTAGTATAAATGAGGTCAGCAACCACATTGGTCTTTCTATTGATCCATTCCTTTTGTAACATCGAAATGCAAATTGCTAATAAAAACTGCTGCGTAGCAGAAAAAGAAATCGGTTAGAAGACCAAACGCAAATTGCTAATCAACAACTGATGTGACGTTACCCGGGCGTATCCATCGGTTCTCCCACCTAGGTAAGTAAGGTAGCATTAAAAATTATTGCATTAAATACAAGTCGCCGCCCTCCCCCGCCCTTCGCGCCTACCGCTTCTTTGTCTTCATGATGCAGGTTGGGCCACTAAACCCTCAGGTACTTTGGGTAAGTCCGTTTTAAAGTAGCCCAGTACAATCAGATGGATTGGGTATAGGAACTCCTTAATATAAAATATTGTTTGTATAATTACATAATACTAATTCGATTTTTGAAAAATATAATATTATGACTTAATTGAATCTATCCAAACATTGATGCAGACTGGCGCAACTCTATCATTTGATTTTTATACAGATTATTAATTCCAGCTTCTCAGAAGAATCATATAATATAATGATATAAATATCGCATTACTTTTTATATGAGCTAAGATTCGAAAAAATACATTTTTAAGACTTAATTGACTTCTATCCAAATAGTGATGTAAACCGACATGACTCTATCATTTAATTTTTATTTCCACCTTCGCAGGTTTGATAGTCTTGATGATATTCAACTCTCAGTTTCGATGCGTGGAAGAAACTCAATGAATAGAAAAATTTTGACATATTTCATTTAAATTAACAATTAAAAATATCGTACTATTTGATAATAGTGTTAAACGAACTCATGTAGTTCGACCGGGGAGGTACCACCGCTACCCTCATAATCCTCCGTGAAGCAATTTATTGTGTTTCGGT
>DWNR01000842.1:0-17378 GCA_018250455.1 Polygonus leo | reverse complement strand
GTACATTGTAAAAAAAATTGACATAACTGTATTTATGCGTACAAATAAATGTAACTTGATCAATTCCAATGTGATTTTCATTTACCTCCTTCTCTATATCCATACAAAATATCTATCAAACAAATAAAATTAAAATTTTCTTTTGAAAAAATGCAACCATTCCTTTTCTTATGACGTTGTCACGTTCAACTATCGTCAGTAAACCGACTTTACAGACAACCGATTTCTTCATTTTATAATATTTTACCAGACCGGACCGGGCCTTATATTGTGGATCCAGCAATACGTGCGCGCTTACTCATTAATTAATCCATTTATTTTGATATTTTAACTTATTTACATAGCATTAATGGACCGCAACTAAGACGTACGTGGGCCGCAAGAGACCCGCGGGCCGCGTGTTGCCGACGACTGTTCTGGACGGAAAACGAACGCGGGATCCTCCGCGTTTCTATGTAACATATCCATCTTACTTGTGATTGATTTATGGATGGATTTATGAATCCACAACTTAGCTTAGACCATCAGCAACAAAACACCAATATTTATTTTTATTATATAAAGGTAGCAAAGTCCAAGGATATACAAATACACTGCCAAGTATGAATAAGAGAATATCACACACCTTTAGAATTTATTTGGAAAACGACCTGATAGACGTATTCATCGCATCTCTCTCTATTAGGCCTAGGTTAGTCCTCAGGTGTAGCTAAATCAGGTGGACTGCATGCTCGTTTGCTATATTTATACGCTAAAAAAACAAGGTCTATTCTTCTTTGTAATTCCTTTACCGAACACACACATTTTTCGAAAACTCAAAGCCGCGGCCTCAGATTTTATCTCAAACCCCATTATGAGCGACCCGGATCTTAATCATCGATTAAAGATTGTTACTGAACTTAGAGTTACTTATCGATACTCTACTATCAGCAGACAGTGAATAGTGTCTTTAACTTTCAATACTATCAACTTTATCGATATAACTCCCTATAAGAAATATTATTCATGTTAGTATTTTCAGTATTATTAACATTGGTTGGTTTTTAACTTATAGATAAATAAGCAATTTTTGCGTACCTACTATAGCACCGTTATTATCGATGGAATGGCTTGTGGTGGAGTACCATCACACCTCATCGATAGTAATTGATAAAATATAGTTAAATCGTGAATACTGCATATTCTTCCAATACTATCGACGTCGATCGTTTATCGTTTATCGAAATCAACTGTTTTTTGAAAAAACATCTCTATATTTTTTAAAACACATTTAAATACAGCATAAAAAATCGACATCCTTAGAAGCAATCCTTGTTTATAAAAGCAATCATTAAGCAAGCTTTCAACGATGCTAGTTTTGAGCAACAACCATTTAAAACTGTTCCATTTTCGCAGTTGAAAATGGGACTTTAGAGCGTAAACGGTAAAGGAAACTCTTACTCACAGTGAGCACTGAGCCGCCACTTACGCTCAATGCCGGAGTCGGGTATGTGCTTGTTTTGGGCGCGGCTTGTCAATGTTGCCCAATTTTTTGAGTTTCAGAAGCTTCGAGTCTTTCAAAGGAACTTACTTGGTCTAAAGAACTCTATTTTATTTGTGTGCTCAATGTTGGAATCGTTTGTTTTGGGCTGAGTTTGTCAATGTTACCCAATTTTAAGGTTTCAAAATTTTGGAAACATTTGTTAATTATTTATTTTTAATGAGTTTTATTTGCTAATAACACTAATATTTACTAAAATATAGACTATGAGTATTTAAGCCGCTAGGATAAGAAGAAAAAAATAATGAAAAAGTAATAGGTACAAAAGAAAATGCCCTTGTTGATAAAAGCTATCATTAAGCACGCTTTCAACGATGCTAGTTTTAAGCAACAGCCATTGAAATCTGTTCCATTTTCGCAGTTAAAAGCGTAAAATGGTAAATGAAACCTCTTACTCACAGCGAGCACTGAGTCGCCACTTACGCTCAATGCCGGAGTCGGGTATGTGCTTGTTTTGGGCTTAGCTCGTCAATTCAAAGTTTCCAATTCAAAAGTTTCGAGATTTCCAAAGTATACCGAGATCAACAATTGACAGTCAAATTATTAATATTTTTCCAAAACGCTTTTTTATTGCTATCTATTTTAAAAAATAGATGATAGCAATAAGGAATGATTTCAAAAATCTATCCTTGTCCATAAACTTTGTCCACATAAATCTCTTTAACATAAGAGATTTAAACAAATAATGTACTTGAATTTGTTATATTTAATTAAGCTTTTAAATATTTATTTCACTGGTTATGAGTCGCCATAAAATTTTAAGAGCAGGTACCCTATATTTACATTTTATAACGCTTCAAAATATAATGTTAAAGTTTTACGATTACGCAAAATAAATGGAAAAGTCGTTTACTTTGTATTCAAATGGCTTGTGAAAATTTATTAAAATATTTTCAAAAAATATTTTAAGACTTTTAAAAATCTTCTAAATTAGCTGTCGAAATTTGTCATTTGAAAACTGATATCCATTATCAGTATCATTGTAAAAATAGTTTTAGTTGTAAAAATTAACTAGCACTAACTATAAAAGTAAGCTTATGCTGTATAAGAAAACCGTGTTAAGTAAATTTGATGTGGCGTATGAAATATAACGTTAGTTTGAAAAGGCAATTAATATTTAAAACCTTCTCTTACATAGATACTCATCATAAAATTCAAATGACACGTTATGAAAAACAAAATGCAGATAAACCTAGTTTTGCAACTGGCAAATAATTCGTGGTTTTGTCGATCAATTTCCACTAAAATTAGTTGTTAAAAATAACGTAACAGTTAGAGATAAAGTGGCAAAGAACTCTTACTCACAGTGAACGTTGAGTCGCCACTTGTCCTCAATGGCGGAGTCTGGTATATGCTTGTTTTCGGCGCGGCACGTCAAATATTTGCCGTCGTCTTCCACGCTCGGCACTAGACTCAGGACGCTGAGCGTTTCGTTGTTTTCAGAGAACTGAAAACGGTTTTGATGGTTAGTTCCTTTGTTGATGTTGGCGATGGAGAAATAAAGTGGCGTTGATGGGCGCTACGTGAAATGCAAGTCTTTGGAGAAACAAATTACAAGGAAGGGTGCTACATAGAAAAATTGCAAGAGGAAACTAAGAAAAGATCCTTGTAGGATTAATGATTTTAAAGTAAGGAGTATACAAAGACGTGAAATTATTATGAAAATTTACGAATTTCTAATTTTAAGTATTTTTTCACTTATAATAGGTAAAGGATAGTATTTGCATATTTTGTGACTTGTGTGAAAGGAACCGCATATGACTGGTATATATTATTGGTACCTACGTACAATAATATGAACATAGTAAAACGTATAATAAGGATACGAAATACGAGGAAACTCATCAAACCTACTATTTATTTTAAGAATACAACAATGGAGTACTTAAATGGCAAATAATTTATGACGGAAACACAAAAAATATTGATTCACAAATGGACAAAGAATATTAGTGTAAAAAGTAAAGTTATCTAGAACAAGGTTACATAGGTCAAGCAGAACAATATTATAAGCAATTAAAAAGCAAGAACAACAAAGACCAAAAGCCGACAAGA
Source organism: Polygonus leo (assembly GCA_018250455.1). NCBI lineage: Eukaryota > Metazoa > Arthropoda > Insecta > Lepidoptera > Hesperiidae > Polygonus > Polygonus leo. The sequence goes on along the minus strand of DWNR01000842.1, from coordinate 13,783 downwards.
AAACGATAACGAAAGAGGGAACAGAATTTAACGACGCCCTCGTTGTATTCTCCGTCCGTAATGACCCACTAACTCTGAAAAACACGCCGAAACAATGAGGGACACAAGTCATTATTATACAGCGGCCGAAAAAACTGAAAAGGAATCTATTAATTAAAGTACAATGGAACGTCTCGATGGACAAAAGACTCACGTTCTTCGCCATTCGTTTCAGCTGTCTATTGTTCTTCCACCACGTCACTGATGCCTCGGGCCGGGATCCCGTGGTCTTGCACTCCACTTCGTATCGCTTGTCAGCAGACACTTGCTTCTCTTTCGTCAGTATGTTTACCGTTATTGGTTTCACTGTGAGCAAAATTATTTGTGTTAGTTGCGATATTGAGTAATTGTTTTTTCCAAGTACCTATTTCGACAGGAAAGGTACCACCATCATCCTCATAATCCTCTATGAAGCTATTTTTATATTTCGGCTTGGAGAGGCGTGGTTGCCGGCTACACTTATACACAAGGCGAACATTTTAATCCTCGGGGATAACAACGCATCTGTGATTAAATTTAGCTATGATTTAATTGCACTTGGGGATGATTACTGATGTCTATGGGCGGCAGTGTCGATGGGCACCATAAGGTGAATCGAATGCTCGAAAAAAACTATGTAATGGAGGTATGCGTTTATGGTAAGTAGTAGGTAAGTAGGTTGTTTGTTTGTGCAAACAAGTGTATATTTATAACTAAACGATTATTTCAATTACCGCTTTTTGTTTATGTCTCATCGACAATAGTTATTTCTGAATTTATGGTCAAAAAATACAAATATCAAACTTACAAAAAAAACATTAATTGTAAATTTTAATGAAGTCTAAAAAAAACATCTTACACATAAATATCATAGTTAAGAAGATTATAATAAAATCGCGATTCTGTTACTACTGAAATATAATCCCGCTGTTACATTTATTTACAGAAGCTTATAATAAATAAGTAATACACTTGGAAATGGAAAACACGAAGCCTAAGCTACCAGGTATCAACGTAATTCGTTTTCAAGTAAATTAGATCAAGTAGTTGGAATAGCCTCGTTTTAATCCAGCCTTTGTTTAATGAAACTTGATTTTTGTTTACTCAATTCCAAGCTCTGGGACGTTGACATTAATCCTCTTATTACAGCATCTGGACTAATCAAATAGTGTTCTGAGAAGACGGTCATAACAATGTTTTTGCATAACAGTAAAATTTAATAATTAGATTATATTATAAATTTTGGAGAAAATAATAAAACAATACTTAATTAAACTAAGCATATGAACTAATGAATAAAAAATTCCTCGAAAAACAGATGATTATAACGATGGATTTGATTGCATAGTAAGATTAATTTTATATTAACACTAGCGATTGTCAGTGGCTTAAGAATTTTCAATTTCAAATTATGCTTCATTATCATTATAATTTTTTGGACTCTTTGTCAAATTTGAACAAAATATAGGGTGAAAAGCAAGCTTGCAATCGTAATGATCATTTTTATTTCATGGCAATAAGAATATAATGACAAAAAGTCTCTAACTCTAGATCATTTTAAGAAAAACTTTATAGAAAATTCTTATCATAAACCAAATCTTATTAATGATAAAAGGAAATGTTTCAAAACAGCCCTATTTTAACATTTATAACTTAAGTGAAATCATCAATCTAATAACTAAGTGGAAGTATATTTTTATTTCACACAGGATCGGAATATGAATGTAATGGAATAGATTTTCTTTCGCCGCTCCTTTTCAAAAAGAATTCATTAAAGTGAAACAAATACTAAATTATTTACAATCTCATTAGAATGTGTAGTTCGGCCGGAGAAGTACCGTCGGCCTCATAAACTTGCGTGATTCATTTGCTGTATTCCAGTTTTTTATTGTATAAAGGTAGCAAACGAGCATGCAGTCCACCTGATAATAAGTGGTCACTGTCACCCATGTATCAGTAATCATCCTCAAGTACAATTAAATCATACCTAAGTTTGATCACAGATGCGTTGCTGCTACTTCTACTACTGAAGACTAAGAAGTTCGCCTCGTGTATAAGTGTAGCGTGCAACCAAGCCTCTCAAAACTGAAACACAATAATTGCTTCACGGTGGATTGTAAGGGTGGTGGTACCTCCCCAGTCGAGCTAAACGAGTTCTACCACCTGGCGGTGGTGGTTGGGGTGGTGGTATTGGAGAGGCGTGGTTACCAACTATCCTTACCAAGTTTAACAAGTTACCTCGGTAGTAGTAACGTACATATGTGTGGTCAAATGAATATTCAATTCAATAATACTATTCATAAATAGAGTCACTGGACATTTTCTCACGTTTAAAAATTTTCACTTTTGCTTAAAAAATCCCTAACTAATATAAAATTTAAAATATAAAGTGATACATGTAATTAATTCATTATAATTATTAAGCGTAGATACTAAAATTGCATGCAGTGTTTACTCGTTATTAATATTAATACGATTTTCTTGAAATGTTGTATTTGGGAGGTTTCGGAGGCGATAAATCGATCTAGCTAGGTTTCATTTTCAGAAAACCGTCGTTTTATCCGTGTTTTCAGGCAATGAACAACGAGAAGTTAAGCTATTCAACAATAGATGGCCCTGCTTTGTTAAAAATATCCGAGCAAAGCTCGGTCGCCTTGCTAGTAAATCATTAAGCAATATATTCTAATATGTTTACTATGCATATATGAAATAATGTGATATTGTTGGTAAACCTAATAAATAAATAAATAAATAAATACTTGGGGATAATTACAAATGGGCGGCAGTGATCACGTACTATGAGGTAGATTACATGCTTAATTGCTAATCTTCATATAAATTAGCAATTGAGCTTATATTGAGAATATATTCTACCTCTTTAATCATTTAATGAAGTAGAATATACTTCTTTAATCATTTTAAGAAGTAGAATATATTCATCAGCAACGCATGCAAATACTTCTGAAATGTTGAAACCGTGGAACTACAAGCCATTAATCTTTGTATAAATGTGGGTAGTTAGGTACTTATAATAATGAAATACCCTCGGTTAGCCACAGATATTTGAGTCTCGTTTGAAATTCCGAGTAGTAGTAAATATAAGTTAATTTAAATTTTATTCCTTTCCTGAGAAGATGAAGCAGATTATTACGTACTTAATTTGTTATGTGGAAGAAGTTGGTGAGATTTAAATTCCAGATCCTCAAGGTTAAAAGCCAGAACTAACTATTATAAGAATTTCACTGGTCACTTGCATACCAATCATACTACATACAATATGAGCCGAAATATATAATTAATTTCACAATTTTAATATGAATTATTAATAAATTATCGTGAATCAATATTATTCGAAAATCATCAAAAATTAAAAATTATCATAGAACAAAATTGATAATAGGTCCAAATTTCTGAAGCATCAACTATTATCAAGATCAAAAATCAAAATATATCTATCATTAAAAAATATTAAATATCAATATTGATCAAAGATCGGAATTTATGAAACATCAAAAATGATTAAGAATAAAATTAAAATGTACCAAACGTCCACCAAAAATTAATCAACGACCAAAAATTATTAAACACCAAAATTAATCACATCCACTTACAATTGATATCCAAAATGAGGACTTTGGTCTCCGGCGGCGCCAAGTTGGTGTTGGAGGCCTGGCAAACCAGCCTCGCGTTGAGGTGCTGCCGCCCGACGCTGGGGAAGGTCAGCGTGTTCACCGTCACGCCGTCCGCGCGCTGCTCGTACGAGTCGTCGATCACCGTGTTCTCCAGGTACCAGGTCACTCGGGGGCGAGGGTCACCTGATTGAGGTCACCGGACCAAGGCAAAATTAAAATATAAATATTCACAATCCATGCTGATAAGCTTAATTAAAGTCATAGTCATTATAAAACCACAATTTTATTTTCTTATTTGAGAGTATCTCTCAGATTTATATAGACCAAATAGAGTCAGAAAAAAGATCCAGCACTATTATAAAAACCAGAGATTTAGGAAAAAGTTTCAGAAAATGTTGTCAAAATGTAGATTTATTATGAATTCTGTGAGTAGAGTGCATAACTTGTTATTTTTGTAAAAATGTTCCATTTCAAAATAAATTACATATAATGTTCTCTTGATATTCGCTCCTTGTTTCCAGCATAGCAATATTGTGCGCAACGGATGCTCTTTGGTCTGGTGTAAAGAAAAGGGTATGTGTTTTACATAGCTTTTCTGTTCTCAGTTGTTAGGGATATCGCTTTGTTGTACCCAAGGAGAAACCACGATAAATTAACGTCAAAATCAAAGTGTTTTTCGCCATTGGTTAACCTGGCATACGTTATTCTGCCATATAAAGTATCAACTTTTCCCGTTGATAATTCAAGCTAAGGTAGACTGAAAAAATAACCGGCGGAAAAACTCCCAATACTCTTTTGAAAAGCAAAACACAAGTTATACAAGTTATTCATTGCTTATTCAACTGAATTTTCTGTAACAATTAGATGGCCACATTAGTCATTTATCCTATTATATGAAGCTCTTAACCAATAAGCTTCACTATACGCCACGTTGGATATAAACTTACAAATAACTAGCGCAGTACCCGCAACTAAGCCCTATAACTCGACCGGAATTATAGGCGCTCACAACTTAACGAATCTGAACATGCAGTACATGATATATCTAATCGTGTGAGCGGATGCTCCCTTCGGGCATGGCCACGACACATCGTAACTTAATAAAATTTTCCTGACATGTCACGAATTCGCCAGTAAACGTGACGATAGCTAGAACAACGTTTACTAAATTGGTGGACAATGTTTGAAATATGGGTCTTATATTTACACATATTTAAGTTTATTTTTGTAAATATTTCTCAGACTTGTCAATTTCCTTTGCACACGTACTTATTTAAATGGACATGTACAGAAATGCTCGTCTAGGATCCTTAACTCGGACCTCAATATGAGGCAAATAACCACTGTACGCCACATTGGATATAAACTTACAAATAACTAGCGTAGTACCCGCAACTAAGCCCTATAACTCGACCGGAATTTTAGGCGCTAACAACTTAACGAATCTGAACATGCAGTAGCACATGATATAATCGCGTGAGCGGATGCTCCCTAAAGGCATGGCCACGACACATCGTAACTTAATAAAATTTTCCTGACACGTCACGAACTCGCTCGTAAACGTGACGATAGCTAGAACAACGTTTACAAAATTGGTCGACAATGTTTGAAATATGGGTCTTATATTTAGAAAGAAAGAAAGAAAGAAATAGCTTTATTCAGCAATATTGCAACACATATAGATACTAAATAAAAAGACAAAACTAATTACTAAAACAAATAAACAAAACACAACAAAAGGTAATGAAATAAAAATAAAAAATAAAATTAACACATGTATGACAGACAATAATAGTAATAAAAAAAAATACATTAAATTATAAAATGTGCTGCAACAACCGCGAAAGGGGTCAAACTCAGCTTATGCCATGAGCAGGTAGCCTAACCGACTACCTACTATGGCGCTGATTTTCAGTTTGCCTTTAACACTTTATTGTTAACATTGTAACAATGGGCGGACTTAATGGTAGGTATATAGGTATTTTCTACCAGTCAACCCAAGGTGATGGTGAAAATTTGGCATAGGCAACGGTGACAACTTACCATCATGCCTTATCGTTAGATTGTAATTAAAAATGTATGTTTACATGGTTTTGTACACTTAGTACCTATATATACTAGATGCCTATACTATAAATGTCTAAATACCTGTGCAGGTTTTGTGGAACCGAGGCACCAAGCAAATAACAATGTTACACACAGCCATTTCTTTGTATATTAAGGTAGTCATAGTTCATTCACTTATGAAGGAAACTTTATTCATAAACGCAAGTCCTAGATTCTATAGAAATATATTCACTAATCACTTATTAATGATTTGATAGCTACTTAAACATAAATTCATAGCTATTTCTCTAGTAACACGCCAAACGAATATCGTTATAATCACGCAGAGTTTGGGACCCTATTCTGCTATAAATCATGTACATTAACAGGAAATTCACGGCTTGACCAGGAAGGTGACACTGCCACCAGAGTTACATTGCTTTAGTGGTCAAAGTCAACAATATAATCATACTTGGTTGATTACATATCTATGGGCGTAAATACGAATAGATTTTGCCATTTAATATTCCCTTACTGAAAAATTGTGCCTGCCGTCATACTGCATTACTACGGTAGCTACTGAGATCTTATTATATAAAATAAATCAAAACAAAAATATAATCCGAATATAGCGTCCTTTGAAACACAATAATACCTTATTATATGTTATTTAACTTAAGAATCATCCATAAATTAGTTTACAAGATTTTTATGATTTTTGAAGCCCCTTTTCGCCTGTGTCACATATGGTCAAGTTTCTGTATCCGTCCTACCATTGGTGTCACGTTATATATTTTTGCAACTTTGAACTATTTAAAGAAGAGAAACACATTCACGCGATGATCACATCATATAAATAATGATAAATAATTTGATGAAGTAAAAAAAAACGTATTGGAATCTCATGAGCCTAAAAAAAGTCATACACACAAAATTAAAAAAAAAACAGTAATGCAGGCCTGATAATATTTTAAGATGCTTCGTTAGTGTTGCAATTTAGTTTTTCAAATGTGACGTCAATGACTCGTCCCCTCTCCCCCCACTTTTCACACTTCACGAATCGCTGCCCCCCAAAACGCGTAACGAAATACAAAGGCGTTCTTAGCAGAATAGAGGCTCGTCTAATTCAAGGCGCACGCGATCCAAACACGGAATTAATAGTAAAGCCGGAGGCTTAGGGTGGCAAAATATACATCCTATAGTGTGGGTCCAAAAACAAATAATATACTCACGCTGTTTGAATGGTATAGTACAACTACATGTTTTCACGATTGTAATTAAATGTAGTTTTTTTTATCGTATAAAGGAAGCAAACCAACATGGAGTCCACCTGATGATAAGTGGTCACTGCCGCCCACGGTCATCAGTAATCATCCCCAAGTACAAATCCCCAAGTATAAATCATACCTAAGTTTGATCACAGATGCGTTGCTACCCCTGAGGACTAAGATCTCTAAACCGAAACACAATAATTGCTTCACAGAGGATTATGAGGGTGGCGGTGGTACCTCCCCGGTTGAACTACACGAGTTCTACCACCTGGCAAACGTTCTAGCATTAGTGTTTCTAGCATACGTATTACGTATCTAACGTTCTAACGTTAGTGTTTCTAACATTGCTTACGGTAATACTCGTAACTAAGACTAGTATAACGCTTCCATATTAATAATCCTGACTACATTACTGATTAACCTGTGAAAAAGTTTAGATTAAACTTAACTATATACTGTAGCTCCACATACAATGTATGATAAAAGTTAATTTATTGTATCTAAATTATTGTAATACATATTTTTTAAAGAGGCATCCACATTCCTATAACGTTTCTTCCGCTTTTTTTCAGAGTTATTTACATTCTTTAAGGTCCAGGTCTGTAGAAATCAGCTTCCATTCTCAGTTTCACTAGAAAACAGGAATCTAAATGTATATAGATTCGATCTACTATTGACTTAATTAACGAATATTTACTGTATTCTATATGATGTGTGTGGTGAGGGTGGTTAGGCATTAAAACAAAGGCTTACTCGGCTTACCGCAAAAGGAATAAATTTGTGTTTATTAATTTTATGAAAATTATAATATATAGTTAGCTAACATTAAAATTACATTAAAAATTCATTGTCCTCACTAAATCTCGACAAAATGTCACGTTTCCTTCATTGAGGTATACAAAGCAATAATCATTTTTACGTTCAGACAAAGACTTCTACTAGTTTGAAGTAGTTGTACTGCACGGCAGCGATCAAAGCGGCTAATCGCGCGTTAACGAGTTCGACTGCCGCGCTAGTTAACGACGCGTCCCTCACGGACCACTAGGTACCTAACTTACAACAGAACATGGACTATTTGCTATTTTTTCATAGTTTTTATTTCCAATATACTAAAATATACCATAAAATGTAAGATATTTTTTTGCGTTGTAAAAATTTAAGTATATAAAGATTAACAAATCGATATGCGACTACTTGTTGTGGGGGCGCCGATAAATCGCAAAATAATGTGCTTTAAAAAGAGGAATAAACAGCGCAAAAGGCGAAACACGTGTTATTGGAAGATTATTTATATAATTATCATGATTATTTTATCATTATTGTAGTTAAATCATGTATATTAAAAAACTCACGTACCTAATTAATTAGATGTTACAAAAGTTCGAGTGTATATTGATAAGTTAACATGCCTACAAGTTAACTTATCAATATACACTACAAAATTAACAAACTACAATCGCCGATAAACCGTAAAATGAAATATAAACAAATATTGCCAAATCAATCAATCTCAAATGACCAAATATTATCTGTGGCTAACAACGGATACGACTCAATCGAACTTGAGGCTGATTACAAACGCACATAGGTGGCATTGACCACTTACTGTCAGGTGTATTGTAATCTCATCAGCTAGCATTTTACGAGATCTAACTTAAATTCTTTTTTGAACTAACTATAGATGTAACCATACGCAGTTACAATCTAAGCTACTTATTTTTTTATTAAAGATGTACTCGATTGTCAAAGATGTGATGAAGGTACCTTACATCTTTAAGCAGTTCAATTGGAGCCTACAAAACAACAGTGTCGCTACAATATACTTATTAATAAGGCAATTTGAACAAAGTCTTGTAAAAAATCCTATTACACAACAATTACTTAATAAAAGGCGTAGAACTAGCCAGCTGAGGTAATTGGTTGTATTTATGTAAAGCATTTAGTTTTGCCCAAGAGCTTGTCGGCTAAAAGCCAAATAGGCCAGCGAGAGGCAAATTAACATTTATCTACCTACGTTTACATATTATTCGTATATTTTACACATTTCAAATTGCAGTGGATGGTTATAATTAAATTATTTTCCCTGTAAAATGTACCTAACATTACATTAAAGAAAAATTGAGTCGGCCATTATTTAAGATAACTCTGGTTTTCCGAAATTAAGATTTCAGAATATTACAAGGTCGCGATTTTCATACGCGTTGATGATACGGTACAAAGATGCGGTCTAGAGTTTTTGATACTTATAGCTGTTCTAGGTTCTATTTTAAATTACAATGCGTACAAAAATATAGTTTCAGCTTGAAACTATTATATCACAGAGTGTGTAATATTACTTTTTATGTCTTACCTCGAAAGACCGCTCTAACAACCTCGAAAGACCGCTCTAACTACTAATATTAAAAAATACTAAGTCCAAACTATTTTTAAAACATGCTCTCGAACAACAATTACAATTAGTTATTTAATAGAGGGCGTAGAGCTAGCCAGCTCAGTTAATTGGTTGTATTTATGTAAAGCGTTTAGTTCTACCCAAGAGCTTGTCGGCTAAAAGCCAAATGGGCCAGCGAGAGGCAAATTCACATTTATCTACCTACGTTTACATATTATTCGTATATTTTACAAGTTACCGAGTGGTATGGAGTATTTTAAATAATTGTATTCTCTGTAATATGTAGCTAATAATAGATTAAAGGACAATTAAGTGGATCACTATTTAAGAAAGCTCCGATTTTTCAAATTTTAGATTTCTGAATATTCAAAACTAGCTTCAGCTCACGATTTAGTCCGCGATGATTTCAGATACTGCGTAGAGATTTTTTTGATACATATACCTATATTAGGTTTTATTTTAAATTACAATGTGTACAGAAATATAGTTACTACTTAAAACCAAAATATTACAGAGTGTGAAATATTACTGTAATTTGTTACGTCGTAAGACCGCTTTAACAACCAATAGCTGTTAAAAAATAAGTTTAAACTATTTTTAAAAACATTATTTAGGACAACAATTACAATTAGTTATTTAATAGAGGGCGTAGAGCTAGCCAGCTCAGTTAATTGGTTGTATTTATGTAAAACGTTTAGTTCTGCCCAAGAGCTTGTCGGCTAAAAGCCAAATAGGCCAGCGAGAGGCAAATTAACATTTATCTACCTATGTTTACATATTATTCGTATATTTTACAAATCACAGAACGGTGTAGAGAGCTTAAATTAAACTATTTTCTGCTATATGTAGCTAACTATTACTATCACATTGAAAACTAAATCAGCGGACAGACAATAGGTACATACTTAATTTTACATTTTCTTAAATAATTTTAAAGATGAGATGAAATAAGTATTGAGTCGGTTACGATATAAGATAAGTCTGATTTTTCAGAATTAATTTCTAAATATTAAAATCTAGCTTTTGCCCGCTGATTCGTCCGCGTGGATTTCCGATAACATTAGGATGGGATTTAACGTATATATAATATAATTAATTGAGTTACCATACTTATAGAAGTATAAGTAACTGCTATTAATGGTACTATAGCCGCTATAGCAACAAATAAAAAACCTACATGTAAAATAAGCTTACTTACTTTTACAGTCAGTCAACAATCTTTGTTACATCACACTACATTCAGTCAATAAAAAGCAAGTTAAGCTTAATAATAGTGTTTTTTTGTGCACGCTACCGAGTGGAGTGGAGTTAGATTATATATTTCTTTCGTAATAATATGTAGTACAAACTATTTACAAATTATAGACGTAATTGCGTCTCGTGTATTGTTTACTATGCAGGCACTACACAAATGACATACATTTTGTACAACAAGCCCGCGGCGAACTTGTAAGGCAAAATGGGAAGATTTTTTCGTGTCGTGTAAAGTTATATTCATGTAACTTTATATGAATGTTGTATTTTTACAGACTATAAAATGCGGACTGTGTTGGATCTAAAGATGTGTGATTTTTGACACTCTATAGGACATACTGGACTCGTACTCAGGATCCTCACTGATGGCCGATAGGCCATATAAATATATAAAACTATTACTATAATCTTCAAATTCCATACTTCAAATTCCTCTAAGACAGACCATCGTACGGACAGATGGACAGCAGAATCAAATAATCTTTACATATAATAAAGCTAAGGAGGTTCGAAAGTCTGTACATGGAAGATATTCGAAAAATAGTTGACTGGGGATACTTAGAATCGTAGAAACACGTTTTAAAAGTTTTTAGAATTTTTGTCTGTTTGTCTGTTTATTTGACCGCGCATCACGTAAAAATGGCTTAAAGGATTTTGATGCAAACTTGACTAAACTGTCGAGAAGACCCCCCGCCTGGTTTTAGGCCATAAAAATTCAACCCCTAAATGGAGGGGTAGCGGGCGGAGCCGCGGGCACAGCTAGTAGTAAAATAAAATTAAATAATAGAGCCTCGTTAGCTCACTTTGTGTACAGAAACCTAAAAAATATTAAGAACCTATTTCTTGTTTGAAGTGTTCTGTGTACAAAAATAGAAATGATTACAAGAATTCCACTCCAAATCTTTTCGACTTTCCACAATAATTGTCTTGTACAAACACATTTCGTTCGGAAATCCCATTTTAGTCTACAAAAGCATATTAAAGTAAATATGGCGAACAATGGAATCTTTGCATTTAATTGAAAGAAAACATTTACTATATAAATAATTCAACCAAGTTTCATCGATGTTGGTTACGTTTATTTTCGTTTGAATTCACTACATTAAAACAACACTAACAATTATAATGGTTTACATTGTTATATAAGATAAATAACTGTATATCTGTGTTCAAATAGCATGAATTTCTACGCTGTAACACATAATCCGTTTTATTATTTTTGTTTGTTTGTCTATCTTTACAGAAAACTTATACATATTGAGAACAGCTACCTTCTATTTATTACATTATATTTTAATTTCAGTTTCACATTATTCAGTAATAAACACTTAAGATATACATTAAATAATATACATATTAAAACTAATATAAATACATAACATATTAAAACAAATATAAATAATAATAGAACAGCTATCTGGATTTATAGTGTAACAGGCAAAAATGCAAAAAATATCCTGGTAATATTTAGGGTTAAATTTTTTTGATCTTGTAAAGTTTGCAAATGAACACAGTCCACCTGATGGTAAGTGGTTACTGCCGCCCATGGACTTTAGTAACTATCCCCAAGAACGATTTAATCGTACCTAAAGTTGAACACAGATGCCTAGCCACTCCTGAGGACTAAAATATGCCTCGTGTAAGTATTGCCGGCAACCACTCCTCTCTAAACAGAAGGGCAAAAATTGCTTCACGATGGTACCTCCCCGGTCGAACAAAACGATAATAGATGCCAGGTGGTAGATCTCATGGAATTAGACCGGGGAGGTACCACCGCCACCCTCATAATTATTATTGTTTTTAAGAGGCGTGGTGGCTATATTTATACACGAGGCGAACATCTCATTCCTCTAGGGTAGCAACGCATCTGTGGTCAACCTCAAGTACGATTTAAGTGTACTCGGGGATGATCACTAATGTTCATGGATCACGGATCACGTGGATTGCTTGCTCGTTTGCTACCTTAAGACGATAAAAAAAAATTGCCAGCAACCACTCCTGTCTAAAACCGAAACGCAGAAGTTGCTTCTTACCTGTGTGGTACCAACCCGGTCGAACTATACAATACGCGTATAATGTATATATATGTATATATAACATTATATGAAAAGAAGACATTTCTAAAGACAAATAATAAGAAAACTATTCCTTTCCTCTATTTCATTTTCGTTTACAGAGACAATATATCTTGTTGCAGATGAAATGGGGAGTGGCTGGCGGGATGGGCACGTCGCTCGCCGCAGCTGTCTTCTGCATGCTACCACTCTTTACCTCCTCCACTGGGGATATACGTATGTTGAGCTTATTTTTCTATACTTATAACTGTACCCTGCTTGTGTTGCTACGCCACCAAATTAACTGTCGAAAATGTCGGCTCATGCACAACAACTTTGCTAAAGATTTCAAATGCGTAGTTTACGATTCTATAAAGGACAGACATATGACAATAATATTTTTTATATAGGTATTAAGATTTGAGGCTGCTAGGACCACGGGCTAACTGCATTTAAGCGATTTTGACTTATTTGTATTTTCATTATTACATAATGCTAATCTACAATATTACAGTGTCTTCAATTGTATAATTGGTTTAAACTGATTTAAACACGATCGATTTCCTGATATAGAATCTTAGGTCATTTTGATTTTAAAGTTTACCTTTTTATAATGAAAATTGCATAATATACAACAAAAAAAAAGAAATAAAATTAAATATAGTACCATAATATTTTAGTTCGTTAACTTTTTGTAAGAACAAAAGGCGCTTCCAGTTATTTTTTACGTATATGTATTAGTTATAAATTAAGATTTGTACTATATGATTTAAACCAGGAAAGTTTTAAACTACTAAATCACTGATTTTATTGACATTTTGTACCTATATGTAACTTAGTCCAACTTGAGATATAAAGTTCAAATCTCGATTCAAAATCCATTTTTTTATTGGAAACTTAAAGTTGGAAGTAAGTCTGGGGAGACCGCTAGTAAATTATATATTAACTGGCTTTTGCTCGCGACTTCGTCCGCGTAGAAGTCGAAAACCCCTTGGGGATAGAATTTCGAAGAATCCTTCCTTAGTGCTCACTTAGATAGTTGACCAGGTGGTAGAACTCATATAGTTCGACCGGGGAGGTACCACCGCCACCCTCATAATCCTCCGTGAAGCAATT
>DWNR01000841.1:0-17382 GCA_018250455.1 Polygonus leo | reverse complement strand
GCCAAATGGCACGGTTCTGACATACTTGCCTAGCTTCTTCCACTTTCATAACTCTCCTCATACAAACGCACCGATTTTGGAGACTCTTGACACCTCCTTCAGAAAGCACACAATCAATTTGATCATGAAATGTCTGTCTGGGTCTCCCTCGGTATCTACATCTGTCCACATTCACATTGTATATCAGTTTCTTTCAACATGTCCGAATCACCGGAGCATTCCCTTTCTCATTTTCACACCAATTCTTTCTTTCAGTCCTACTTTCTCACTAACCTCTCGATTTCGAACACAATCTGAGAGTTTCACACCACATATCCGTAGTGATCTCATGTCCACTGCGTTAATTCTGCTTTTATTTTTTAAATTAATTCCATACATCATTTATGTTCCTCACGTCTTCTTTTTTAATTATTGAACATCAATTTGACATCAGCATATTTTTTAGGGATTCATACCCAAAGGGTGCCGTATCGATTTTACTATTTATGTCTAATTGTCCGTGAAGATAAATATCATAAGGACAACAAGTTATATGTTAATACTATGATTCGGGCCAGCATGGTCAACTACTACTTAAATCTTTTTTATTGTGAGAGAAACCCTGACCCCAGCAATGGGATAACAACAAATTGTGACGATAATGATTGATTGCCTCAGTCCCTTAATGATTTATTAGGTACATAGTTACATATTTATTACAATGGTGGACTTTAGTTTTGTTCTGTTATCTTTTGGTTTCTAATTATTCTTATTTATTGTATAAAATGTGTCCATTAGTATATAAAAGAAAATCAAATGAGTAACAGTGCTATGTGTTAAGAAATTAAAGTCTTTACTGGTGTTAATTAAACTACTAGGGTTATAAACTTTAGAAAATATTTACGATTTACTTTAAATTTGCATCATTGACTAGAATAATGTGACAAAATTAAAATGTAAAACTGACCGATAAAAGAGTTGACACGGTTACTGCATTAAAACTGTCTATGAACATGACACTTTTTATAAACTCTGAACTGCGGTAAAGTTAACAAAGCCCACATAAATTCTTCTATTATGAAATATTTTTCTTTGTCCTACCGTCTTCACACAGTTAGCAAATTATTTACGTATTTAACTTTGCGACAAAAATAGTTTGTTCACTTTAGCCTTAAGGCTTTCCTCGTAATAAATTTATTACTAAGTAAGTTTTCTGGTAGATGTACGTACATTTAATTTAAAATAATAAGGTTTTTCTCACTTACATAAATATTCGTTGTCTGCAAATATTAATCCGATTCAATAGCACGTCACATATACACAATACTAAAAGCCGAATTAAAAAGAAACTATTACTTTGTTCTGTTAAAAACACAACAAACAATACAGAAACAAAGCTTTTGATAAAATTAAATCTGACAATTGATTTTTTTTTTTTTTTTTTTGTTTTGGTGTAATGGCCTCTCGGCTTGTTAGCCATTTTGCCAGTGTCAAGTTCGTATACCGATTGTCAAAAGCGGGGAAAACATTTTTAAATAATACAAAGGTTTCGGAAATTTGGAAAAGGATAAGGATCAGGAGAATTTACATATATGATATATGCATAATACGTAAATATAATAGGATGAGAGTCAGATACTAATATCATAATTTAATAGAGTTTTTAATTAAATATGTAGCTAAGATTGAATATACTTGTGGATTGTCAAATATTAATAATGAGGAAATACAAAGAGGAAGAGGAATATGGAGGGAAATGAGACTTTGGTATAAGGAAGAATGGTCATAAAGCGGGCAAGCAAAGAATATATGGTTTAAATCTCCCTCATCCACACCACAAGAACACATTGAGTTATTAATAATCCCAAGTTTAGCGAGATGTTTAGGACAGCAAACATGACCCAGTCGTGAGCGTATCAAGATAGAAGTAACTTTTTTACCGAGCTTCAACTTAAAAAACCAAGGTTTACTAGGAATGTTTGGTTGAAGTTTAGAATAAAATCTACCTTTAATTTTACAACTACCGCTCCAAGTTCTTTCCCATGATTCCCTAAGATGAATTTTAGGTAAGGCGAGTAAATCGTGAGAATAAATTTTGTATGGATATATATCGCCAGAATCTATAGCCTGAGTAGCAATCTCGTCAGCCCTAACATTTCCCTTAATACCACAATGACTGGGTATCCATGCAAATGCTACGTTAAGGTTTTTTGTATTACAATTTTGAAGAAGATTTCTTATTTCTATAATTGGAAGATACATTTTTGATTTAAGAGGAAATTGAATTAAAGCTTGCAAAGAACTTAAAGAATCTGTGAAAATTATAGTCTTCTTTAATTTCATGAGTAATATGTACTCCAATGCTTTCAACAGTCCCATACACTCGCCAGAAAAAACTGAAGATTCAGGAGGTAATTTAATTTTCTGTACAATGTCATATTGCGAATGATAAACACCAACGCCTACACATCCAGTGTTTGTCTTTTTAGAAGCATCAGTATATATGTAATGCCAGCCATTCCAATTGTTTGCAAGAATGCAATTAAACTTAACATTTATATCTTTATCACTTTTATGTATATTAATATTAAAACAAATGTTAGGGTATATAATTATAGCTTTATAATCATGTTTATAAACTGGAAGGCTTATTAACTGGTATGTTGAAGATGACAAAGCTTTAAATTTAAGATAGCTGTTAACAATACAAGTTTTATGTTTCCAGAAGTTAGATTTAATACATTGAGATAGAATTTTTAATGCGGGAAATATAGGATGATTAGAAAACTGTAAACATCGACACAAAAAACGGTCAGACAAATACTGACGTCTTAAATGTAAGGGAGGCTCCGTACATTCTACTTGCATGGCATTTATTGGACTTGATTTCATACAACCTGTTATGATCCTAAGACATTTTGTTTGAATATTATCTAATTTTTTCCAACCAGCAACACAACCCGGCTCTAATAAAAACGTTGCATAATCAAGTATACTCCTAATCAAAGCATTGTATAATATTTTTAATGAATAAGGATGGGCTCCCCACCAGACACCGGATAAACACCGTAAGATGTTTATATTTTGTTCACATTTTGCTCTAATATATTCACAATGTGGAAGGCCCGTAAGCTTAGAGTCTAAAATTAAACCTAGGAACTTTGTGTGAGTTTTTTGAGGGATTTCATTATTGTCAAAAAATATTTTTACATCAGGTAAAGTTCGTTTTTTTGAAAAAAGAACTGCAGTGCTTTTAGAAACAGATATTGCTAAACCATTAAGGTCTAACCACGACTTCAATTCACTAAGAGAATCAGTCAGAAAATTACAAGCAATGGGAATTGAATTATTAATTGTATATAAAAGTAGATCATCTGCGTATTGTAATAATTGAATAGGCCTTTGAATTGAATGTACAATATCATATGTATAAATATTATACAATAACGGGCTTAGAACAGAACCCTGAGGAAGTCCTTTCCACACAATTCTCTCAATGTATAAGTCATTATTAAGGTATAATTTAATTTTCCTTTCAGTGAGGATGTTTAATACGAAACTTGTAATCATCTCGGGTATACCTAAAATTTTCATTTTTTCCCGCAATATAGGAAGAAGAACACTATCATATGCGGACTGAATATCTAAAAATACCGCAGCTATAGAGTCACTATTTGTAAATGCAAGCCTAATGTCAGTACAAAATATAGCAATGCTATCTATTGTACTTTTACCTTTTCTGAAGCCAAATTGGGTATTTGAAATTAAATTATTGTGTTCAATAAACCATTCAAGCCGGTTTTTTATTAAATGTTCAGTTATCTTTACTAACACTGATGAAAGTGCTATAGGTCTATATGATGTAGGTTGTTCAGAGGGTTTATCTGGTTTTAATATTGGAATGACTATTTGCGATTTCCACGACGGGGGAATAGTACCTGATAGCATAACGGAATTTACTATATTTAAATAATAGTTAAGCATAGGTTCATTAAGATTAACAATAAAAGAATAGGGAATAAGATCTTCTCCCGGAGCAGAATCCTTAAGATTGGAGAGAACACCTTTTAATTCTATCATAGAAAATGGAGAATTAAGAACGTTTGACTTATTAATTGTAATATTTAAATTTCGTTGTTGAATGCATTCATTTTTACTAGGAACATAAGAAGGTGCCAACATGTCCATGAAGCTATGAGCAAGGATAACAGGAAGAAATGGATTAGCAGAATCTTTGTAAACGGAACGATAACGTTTAATATTGTTCCAGACAATGGAAGGGGAGGTATCGGGCGAAACTGATGAACAAAATGTTCTCCATCCATTAGACTTTTTATTCTTTAATACCCTGCGAGTATTAGCTATTACCTCAGAAAGTGTCTTAAAGTTTTCAGGAGTCATATCAGAACAATATTGTAATTCTGCTTGTTTTCTTTTTTTAACTGCATCTGTACAATCCCCGTCCCACCAGGGTGGAGAAGGAATCTGACTTCTTTTGCTAATGTTTCGTATGGGAAATATTGTATCAGCTGCTTCTCGCAATTTACTTACGAATGTATCATTGCAAAGAGGTTCGTTATTATGACATAATTTAGGAAGGGACGAAAAAATCGCATCCGTATGATTTTTATAATCTGTCAACTTTGTTTTATTTATTCTGTATCTGCGGCGAAACGGAGCTATATTTTGTTTATGTTGATAGATGTCAGATGATAATGGAGAGGTTATTAATATTGGATAATGATCACTACCAAACGTTAGTGGGAGCGTGTCCCAGGATAAAGTAGAACAAAGGTTGGGAGAGCAAATGGACAAATCAACTGCACTTATATTCTCACTAGGACTAGTGCGACGTGTAGGTTTACCCGTATTTAATATACACAAATTATTCATATCAATAATTTCTAACATCATTTCACCGTGGTTACTATTTAATGAGCTGCCCCATGTTCGATGATGACAGTTAAAATCACCCAAAATTAAAATTGGTTGTGGAAGACGTGGTAATATGTCTTTAATTTCATCAAGTACTTGTGTACTAGGATGTGCAATGTATATAGATACATAACATATATTTTCTATAGATATGGCAAGAATTGGGATGTTATTAACAGGAACAGAGATGGGAGAGAAATGTACAGATTTTTTAATAAGAGTGGCTATGCCACCATATCCATCGGATCTGTCCTTACGAAGACATGTGTATCCAGGTATTTTAAATGGAATGCCTGAAGTCAACCATGTCTCTGAAAGGGATATAAGTAATGGATCATATTTATTAATTAAGTAAATAAGGTCACTTTTTTTATTAATTATACTTCTGCAGTTCCACTGCAGTATTTTGTGATACATTATTGATTGAGATCTGTTTTAATATTTCAACAAGAGAAGCAGCGTTGTTCGGTGAACATGTATTACTTTGTAATAAGATATTTATTAATGATATTATAATTTCTTTAATGTCTGTGTGTTTTTCTTTGTTTTCATTTCTGTCTAAATTTATTAATGTACCATTACTAGGCAAGGGTATATCATATTCCCTAATCATGGAGTGGTGGTCTATGCGGTCATATCCTTTCTGATATTTTGGAGGGGAACGAGGTTTTAAAAATACCGTTTTTTTGTATGACATCCTGTCTTGGTGAACTGGAGATTGTTTAGAATGAGTTGGGATATTTGAGTTCGGAATATATGGCTGCTGCTGTGTTTTTTTTAATACATCAGAATATGATTTGAGTAAAGGTGGATGTAATTTTGAAGCTTCAGCATAGGAAATACAACTTTGTGCCATTGTTAGTTTTATCTGTTTTTGTCGAACAAACTCTGGACATGACTTATTTGTAGCATAATGAATACCATTACATAAACAACATAAAGCACAATCATCGTCAATATCACATCTATCTCCTGTGTGGCCCTCACCACATTTATAACAACGAGGCTTAGACCGACACTGCATTTTAGTATGGCCATATCTACAGCACTGGTAACATTGAATGGTAGGGTATGTGTACAATTCAACTGTGAGAGCATTGTAGCACATATATACATGTTTCGGTAAAATCTGACCGTCAAAAGTTAAAACAATAGTTTGTGAGGGTTTCCAAGTAGGAGAACCATCAACCATAACCTTATAGTTAAGTCTTCTTATTTTAATAATTTCCCCACAACCAAATGGAACTGTAATACTTTCTTTTATATCTTCTGGAGACCAATCAATTGGGACACCCCTAACCAAACCCATTCGTGTGATACTAAATGTAGGGATGAAAGCTTTTAGATTATTGCTTGACAAACTGGGGTGATTTATAAATAAGTTGGCATCGACAAAATTAGAAAAAGCTAGCGCAATTCGATTCCTACCAATTTTTTTTATACTTCCATTTATTATATTTTTAAAAGAGTATTTTTGTAGAAGTCTACCAAACGCTACAGGATGAAAAGTACTGGAATCGTTTGGAGATGAGATATCACGTTGAACATGTATTAAGTAAGGTGATACGTCTGTGTTTAAAAAGACTTGCCGGATTACTGGTGTGGGTTGAGTGGATTCTGAATTTCCAGAAATAGCTGTTTTATTAAATTCAGTTTGACTTTCGTCACTGTCGCATTTACAATTGCAATTATTTTTAAGTATTGTGCCATGACTATGACTACTCTTCCTTTTTTTATTGCATGTTTTGCATATTTTTTTAAGTTTCGGTCGTTTACGGTGTATATTAGAGGAAGCGTCGGTATCTACGCTAGATTCATTATTAGAAATCGTAATATTAAGGCCGACAATAGGAACTGAACCCCCGGGATCCGGGGGTTCATCCATGATGATAAAATTTATGTAGAAAGTTGGATAGATAAGAACTTACCAATACAAGAAGAGATTATAAATAAAATAAATAGACTAAAATAAGTGAAATTTACAAACTCCTCTGATCAATATTAATTAATTTAAATCTGCACTAAGAAATACACCCGCCAACTTCAAGATTTCCCGCGCTTTTTCTAGTCGACAATTGATTGATTGCGATATTTTGAGACTGACACCAAAGAGTATAGAGCAAGCAAGACCAAGACAATCGATTTCATAGGCAGCGGACACGTTCCACGACTCAACCGAAGACTATAAACAAGTCAACGGAACGGTCGCACAACCGAAGTTAGTTTGGTCGTACTGTCAAGAGTCAAGTTCGAGCACACTTCGTAAGAAGATCATGGGCGGATCCACTAAGGTCCTGGGCTGGGCTGGGCTGGCTGAAATTTAGTATACATACAAAAATTTTGGACAAAACTACTGTTTATTTGATGTGATATTAAACATACATACAACCCTAAATTCTCACCCTTCTACCATCAACTCCCATTTTTTTATGGCAAAACAACGTTTGCCCGGTCAGCTAGTATTAAATATTATTTAACTTCAAATTTTATGAAATGTCCAATGTTTTATACACACAAACATTTGATATTAAACTTTACTCGCTATGTAGTGTACGCCCAATGTTATAAAAAAATATAATCTCTCTTCAAGACGCACTTATGCCGCTATGATGAAAAAATCAAACATTTAATATTTATTTTGAGTGCTCAAAACCTTCTTTATTTTTTGGAGTCGGTAAAAACAGGATAACAGGATCAAAAAAACAAAGTGGCCAATAAAAATAAATCTTCTCTTTATTACAATTATCTATCAATTATATATATATATATTTGGAATAACTTGTGGTAGATCACAGGCATAAGCAATGATATAGATATTCTATCATTTACAAATAAACTGATTCACCCACTGTGATAACATTCGCCTAAAAATGGTTTATATATAAGAATTTGCTTTATGGAGCCTATGAGTTCTTATAAAAAATTACGAAAAGATATTTCTTAAAAGTAATTGATACGAATTAGTGTAGATAAAAAAAAAACTTGTGCTAGGGTATTTGGGGTTGAGAGTTGTCTGACGTGGTCTCCGTAGAGTCTGCTGCGCCATTGGTGAGCTCCGGTTCAGGCCGAGATTTAGCTGCTGAGGCAACACCTTGGCATTTATTGCGCAATTCAAACACTTGTGTTATGGCATCGCGGAAGCAAAGAAAATTGTAATCAATTACACCTGAAACATAAAATCGACATTTTAATCGAAATGTTCTGACACAGATTTTGCCAGAAAATCCACTGCTTTATATTACCCTATTTTTTTATTTTCTTTGGTTTCCACCAAAACCAAAACTTGTTTAAACACTATAATATTGCATATGTGTGGGATATTGTTTCTGATATGTGGGACAAAAATTTTTGATTATTGAGGTGAAATTTTGCTTTAGATGACAATGCAAGGTTAACAAGTGACGTCAGCTATTGGGTTTAGGGTTAACCTGCCAAATTTGCATATCAAGTATCAATGGGTTTTACATTAATATAAATGGTTTCTACTGTTCCGATAGTTAGCACAGGCTGGAGCACAGCAAGATTAACTTAACTGCCTATCGCACCTGAAGATCAAACATATGTTTAAAAACACACTTTCGGTTTTGATTTTAGTTTCTGCATGTTTTCTGTTGAAATGAAAACTCTTTAACGCCGAAACTGAAAGTTGGGTTGGCCATAAAAATACTATAAATATGAAATTTTCACATGCTCTTTCTAATTAGACCTTCATATTAGATTTATGTTAGAGCAGGAGCACCAGGATCTAGTGGATCCTGAGATATACATAGTTACTAAGTACACAATATTATTTGTATATTTGTTGAAAATAATGTAAATAATGTATGTAGACACCTTGTTTCTGGAAATTCTCTTCACGCAGAATGCAGACGAGTGCCAGGAATTTGTTTACTTCTCGCAAGTACAGCACTGTACCATTATTTAACTTTATGAGGCTGGAACTCTGGCTGTTAAATGTATTCATTTGGCTCTCATCCACCATTCTGAAAACATACATGAAACTAATATAATAACCTGCCCATGTCATATTAGTTTTAGATTATATGCATTTATTTGTTTTTTGAATAATTACACTGGTATAACTTTGTGTTTTTCGGTACAACTTATACAAAAATTTATCACATGTGCTTACTAAACCAAAAATGTTTTATCCTATTTTCTTACAAGTCAGAATACTGCTAGCAGCTGTTTGTATTCATATATTTTACTTTACTTTAACATATGAGTAGAGTAGCAGTAGCAGAAACAATTTGAGTTCACAATAATAGGAGTAAAAACTTCAACCTACTTATTGTATTGGTGATAATTTTCCAACTAGAGTAGGTATTCCATACTTGCATATTAGCAAGTAAATACTATTTAACATCCAAGCACATGAATATTGAATAATATTATATGTAAGGTAAAATTTTGATAAAAATTACATACCCATAAATACATGAGATATCTATAACAACATCAATCATATCACAGCATAATTCATAACTCTGCATATCAACTGGTGAGCTGTCAGTTGCTATATAGATTTTGGAAACTACATCAAATAGGAATGCTTTCTCAATCCCAGAATTCTGAAAGATATTTAAATAAGATGAACAATACATAGTACAATAGGTCTGTACTGAAACATTAATCAAAGCATGTGATATTATACTGATGCATTGCTATCACCATCTATATAATAGTATTGTCCACACATGGTACAAATTCCCTTTAACTTGTACATTATTATTAAATAATTGCAAATATACTTACAGAAATAAGAATGTTTAGAAGGTTTTCTAATGTAGGAAGTTGTGGTATTAATTTCTGTACTACTTTACTGAATGCTTCAAAGATGGAGTGATCATATATAGAGGTCAGGTGGAATGACAAATGTACATGATCCAAGCTTGCTTCAGTCAAGTCATCTGTTGCACGGTGATGGATATCCCTTTGGGACTCCATTTTGTAGTCATCATTTAGGCCGTCTACCTGAAAAGATATATTATCATACAAAGGTCAATATATTTACCTTTACATTAAAAAATTTAACTGTTTCTTGATAAATAAATCAAAACTATAACATACTTATGGCACATATTTTTTATTAACAATGTTAATCATTGAATAGATAAATGGTTGCAAAAAATAAAATATAGATTCCTATGTAGCTTAAAGACAGAGAAAATTGATTGAATATAATCTTGTATGTATTAATTAATTATTACACATTATTTATTGGGTACCTCTTATTCAATATAACTTGCCAATGGCAGCTACATAGCAGCAATTAAAGAGATAACAAGTGCTATCATGTAATTATTGGTTATACATCTATATGCTCCTTTAAACATAATAACAAATTGTTGTACAATTCGCATACTTTGAAGGTTAAAGCAAATGCATACTTACTTTGTGAATAAATACTTCAAACTTAATGTTACTATTAACTCTGTAGGCTTTTGTGACTGTGAGGTGCAACTTGTCCAAAGCATCTTGATAATCATCCTGGAAAATATTAAATTCTCATGAATGGTTATTTATCATAGCCTAATTGTGTTTCATCTATTGTCAATAAGTTATTTCATGGGGTTCTCCCTCATAATAGGATAAAGTAAAGATTATTAATCTTTAAGGAAATGTAATTTTATAATTCACCTTTAACTTTATGGTATCACAAATAAACAAAAAATATTGTAAAAGCTACAAATTAACATTAAGTATAAATATTAGGCAATACCTGTGCATCAATAACAAAGACGAGAGCACCACAACCACCAAAAATGGTGTCTGAATCAAATGAAGGATCAAAAAAGTCTATCTGTCCAGGAAAATCCCAAATTTGAAATTGTACAAAACTGCTATTGTTTATATCGTCCTTTACTATTTTGTTTGTAGACTCTAGAAACAGTGTTTCATTCGGTGACATCTTGTGAAAAACAACCTTTTGTATTGACGACTTTCCTGACCTAGAACAATATTTTAATAAACAAACTTGATACACCACATTAAAGTGATTTATTACGTTACATACCTCCTCAAACCCATTAAAAGGATTCGAGGTTTATGGTCTTCCTGTAACGAAGTATTGTCCCCATCTCCATTTTGTTCAAACGGTCCATAGCTGAAATCCTTGGGGAAAGAACCCACATATTCGTCCTGATAACTCTACAAAAGAATTAAGTTCAATCACTGAGTATTCCGCATTTGTATAATGTAGAAGATTATTCATATTATAAAACGCCTTACCATATTTCGGATTATACATATGATACTATTTCCTGAATCTACTAAAATTGAACAGTAATATTTTCCTTCATACGTTGTTACGCCCTTAAATTAATATCGATATCAAAGTGATCTAATACGTACGAAATTAAAACAGAACAGACAGATGAAACAGAAATTACAAATCACAGAAATACTACAAGAACTGACAATGACAAAATTGACAAGACAAAGACATTGAGAGAAACAACGGTGACATTGGGTCTTCCAAGACAACACGAACAGACACACAGATTATAGTGATCACAGAGTAAAATGAAGTTACGCGACAAAAAAAACTGTACAGCTTTGTCTCTCTTCACATTTTGTGCGCTCTAACCAACACTAAAATACAAATAAACTGAGATGAATAATAATGAATAGTAAATATCAAATTAAAAGAAAATGGGTAATACATTGTTTTAGTTCTTTGTGATAATATCTATGCCTAGGTGAGTTCACATACATACATACATACATACATATCTTCACGCCAAATCCCTAACGGGGTAGGCAGAGAGTATCGAGTGCCAAATGGCACGGTTCTGACATACTTGCCACATAAATTACAAAAATCTATGTCCACTGTCTATGACTATAAAAATATCTACAATAATTGCACAAATTTTTCAAATTGAAATACACGATGCAGAAAACAGATAACCTTTGAGGATTAGAAAAGTTGTCATTTGTTTTTTTTATAATATTACAGCTTTAAATTAATCTCTTCAACTATTTCTCACAACTATATAAGTACTTAGTATATTTCTGTCAATTCCAAAGGGGTAAAATTAGGTCCAAATTTCTTTTTTAGTGTTTATTATACAAGACGAGTATCATAGTAAACATTATTAGCTGACGGTTTCCTACACTTACAAAAACATTCATCTTTAGCTGCTGACGAGCTAGAAGGTGCAATCTTTAACTGCGACCTTAATGGTCGCGACGTTGCTGCAACAAGTTTGTCTGCGCTCGACGCTGGTTCTGGGTGTTTCAGTCTTCGTTCGCGTTCTACACGTAATCGTTCTACTCGTTGAGCGTACGCCACGCTCCGCTGCAGACCTGCCAAACTGTCGGTGCGTGCCGGAAAACGTTCTAAGTTATTAGATACCTCACCTACTTCAGCGGTATCAGTGTCTACAATTTCTTGATGATCCAATATCATTCCTATATTCATTTTTATATTCGTTGTACCGTCTCTGAATATTAAATAAATATTTGCTTGATCTAATACTTTCAAAGAAAATTTTTCGTTTATTTTCAATGCTTTTGTTCTTATTTGAAACGGTTTAAATTTCTGTGATAGTTTCTTACTTTTTTCTTTGATAAAATTATCAAACTCAATCGCTAACATCTCCTCGTTATCAGGTCTTACTTTATCGTCTCCTGGTCCACCCATTTTTAGGATATCGGGATCCTTATGTGCTAGTTGTGTATCTATCATAACTTGTTGCAATACTGGTGGATCATTTAAAGTGTGCCATTTCCAATGAGATACGGGGCCAATTGTACGGTCCAAGACAATGCCTTCAGTTTGGTTATATTTTAACCTGCACACACAAGAAAGTTCTATTATATTTTTAAACAAGACTACTCAAAAATAAGGGTACACTGGGCCATAGTAAGTTTTAAGACTTGACGTGGAATTAAATCAATAAAACTTAAGATTAAGCTACATCTATTTATTTTCATAGAGATCACAATAAAGTTACCTAATTTTTCCGGTATGATCAAACACAACACCATTTCCAAGGTAGTCAAATGTGGCGAGAATGGCAACAGGCTGACACCGGCCGCGTTCATCAGGATCCCCACTGCCGTAGATTACGAATCTTTGTTGAGCGTTCATCTCTGTTGAAAAATTGGTAGAACTCCTGTAACCCTCCGTAAATTTGTTCTACTCAGTTTAAGAACACCTAGCCGAGGTGCTTGTAAGCATAATTAAACACGTTAGGAATAACGCAACTGTGGTAGACCTCAAGTGAGACTTGGGATTTTAAAAATAATTATAGTACCTATAGATATACAGTACCAAGTGAGGTGATGAAATATCTGATGGTAAGTTATCACAGACGCCCATGTACGTCATCAACATAGAATTAACGTCTTATTTTTGATCTCGATAGAGCGCAGGTCCCCTGGACGAATCTTTGTGCTTAACAAAGATTAGTTTTCGCCTTTCGCTCAAATTATAGCCCCATGGTCATATATCCGACCGAAACATATGAATAAATTAACGAAATGTTAAAAATGTAACATGGTATCTCCACACGAATAGTCTACTGCAAAATGATGTTTTAAAATAATGATTAAGAATTCCTGACCTTCAGCGTCGTAATAATCGAGAGCCAATCTGCCATTTCTATAAAACCAACGGCCTCGACCGTTATCGTCAAATTCTGCCAACTTCTCTCCAGTGTCATATAGCATAAGCCTCTTATTCTTATTATGATCAAACCAGTCGAATTCAGGATGCGCGGGACGCATTCGATACACGTTCATCTGGTAGTGAAGATATTATTTTTGAAAGATTACAATATATTAAAAAATCATACTAAGTATTAATAAATAATTACAATTCATTACCAAATGCCTTTTAATCAACAAATTAAAATAAAATATATTATATAAGTTTAATTAATTTAATTTAATAAATATATAAAAAAATACCTTCCTAACAACTTTTTCTGTGGGTAGCATGGTCCAGCCCTTGTCGATAAAAGAACGATCTGATAGAGCGTAACGTATAATTCCTTTGGGAAGCTCTTGTTCAGCCTATTCAAAATATGTAATTATGTAATTTTTATACCACCAACACTTCACTTAAAGCTAATAAATTTATTCAGGGCCTTCAGAGACGTAATTTTAGGAATAAAATATTTAACATTCATGTACCTATTTATAAATTTATATACTATAAAAAAATACATTTAATAGGGTAACTTACATAATCAGCCTTTTTGCCTTTAGACATATCTCCAAAAATATATTATATTAAAACAAACAATTAAAAAATAAACTCATAAGAAACAAAGATACAGTTGAATACAATGCAGAATATTCTATGTGTCAAATATAAAATTCATAAAGATAACATACATGTCAAACTATAAAAAAAATAATAATGAATTCTATAAATAAGTTTTTACAATTCTTAATGTCCATTATCCATAGTTATTATTATGTCTTGAATTACTTTTGTACATTTTAATCTATTGATATGTTATTTTTCAAAAAACAAGCTATTTCACAATTTGTACTTAAATGAAACTGAAAATTACATTAAATCATTAAAGATTAAGATTATTTGGATGTCGTCGACAGCCGGCATAGACAGATTTCATTGTAACATAATCGAAGTTTCTGGAACATGAACAATTGTAAATTAACTTACTAATTATGTTTATCGATTAACCTTATACTTACGTTCGTTCCAATCTTATGTATCTTATGTTCATTCCTATCGGACATTTTCTCAGGAATTTCTTTTTGAGGCATGGAAACAATATCCTCCTTAAATAATGACTTGTATAACATTGGAACCATTTCTTCTTTTGGGGCTTCTTCGTTTACCTGTTGCTTATATTTTAGAATTTTGTTGCCCACAATAATATCAGTTACTTCATCTCCTTTATTTTTGTTATTTATTATATTTTCGATATCAAGTTCCAAATCAGAATTCACACATATAGCACAATTGAGTATTTTTCTACCCTTGTGTATGTTGTGTTCTTTGACCATAAAGGGTGTAACGTCAATTTCAGATAAACGTTTCGGTCTACCTTTTTCTTCCTTTTTACTTAACTGTTTTAATCTCACTAATCGCAAAATTAAATCGTCCTGGGACGGGTTTCTCACTTTAATTTGTTTGATATTTAATTCTTTGCTTGTTGGTTGTTCCTGTTTAGCTTCACGTTTTGGTTTCTCGCCCGGTTTTTCATCGACGTTTTTATCTACATTTGTGTCTTTTTGAGGTTTTGCTTTAGGTTCTGCCTGTTCTTTTAGTTTCTTTTCTGCTTCCATTTGCAGCTTTTTAAATTCTTCATCCTGCCGTTTTTTCGCGGTAAGTGCTTCTGCTTTCATTCTAGCTTGTTCCTCGAGCATTTTTTTAAAGTTGTCAGCAGCATTATCATCCCCTTTTTGGGGTTTTTCGGGTTTCTTTTCTGTATCAGATTTATTTTTTAAATTGTCGTCCTTAGTTTTCTTTTGTTCATCCTTTAATTTCTGTTGAAACTGCTTCTCCTTTTCCTTCAATTCTTTTTCCTTCAGCCTATCTTCTTTCCCTTTTTCCTTTTGAGTACTTTCCTTTTTTTCTTTTTGCAATTCTTTTTCATCTTTATTTTTTAATTTTTCATCCTTCATTTTTTTTTGTTCATCTTTCAATTTTTGTTGAAACTGTTTCTCCTTTTCCTTTCTCTCTTTTTCCTTCTGAATTTCCTCTTTTTTCTCTTGTTTCTTTTCTTCAGGAAACTTGACTTTTTCATCTTTTTTCTGGTCTGTTTTTTCTTTTGGACTCTCGACTTCTTTTCGGATTATTTTTTCATCTTTTTGTATTTTCTCCTCATCGCTTTTAATATCCTTTTCCTTTGTTTTGGCCTTTTTACTTAATGGCCTCTCCAAATCTTCAACATTTTTACTGTCCTTTTCCTGTACCTTATGTCTTTTAACATCATGTTCATCGGATATTTTGGCTGATGATTGTTTTTGTTTTTTACCACTTTTTAGCTTACCTCTTTGCGCTAACTGTTTATTTATTTCATCATTTATTAACTTTGCTCTTAAACGCAATTTCTCTTGGGTATCTTCAATCAATTCCGCAGAAGTCTTGACACGTCTTAAAGGTTTAATTTCTTCACTTTCTTCTTTAGGGAAAACGTAGCTAAATTTTCTTTTAACGTCATGATCTAAAAGTCCAGCAGCAGACAAAAATATTTCTTCTTGTGAATAATATTTCTTTAATGTGCGGGAATATTCAGGAGTTTTAATTATAGCCTTTCGCGCAAATTCTTCATCTCTTTTACTCCTTTTTTTTAAATACACTGATAAATCTAATTCTAGGTCTTCCTTAATTCTCTCTGTGTCATTATCTAATGAAGTGTCATAAGTTGCTGCTGATGTTGCTCTATGTCCTTTAATTTGTATAAAGGAGTCAGTTTGACCTAAATCAGATTTAAATTTCGTTCTTTTAGTGTCTAAAATAGTGAGAGCGCTTTCTGATTTAGTTGAAGCATTGTAGTGTGACTTATCCGATTCTGCTATTCTCACTTTTGTTTCCAGCATTGGACCTACTTCTAATCTACGTGTACTGCTCAAATTGTTTTTGAATAAGTTATTTAAATACATTTCAGAATGTGCGCGATACTGTGGTCTTGTTCTCTTTTTAATTGATACATTTTTCAACAATAATTTGTGAACTTTTGATAACCATGTTTTTATTTGTTCTTTGCTTATTCTTTGCTTATCTCTTTCTGATATGAACTTTTTAACTATTTCTTGGCATTCATAACAATATTTACTAGATTTTTTTTTACTTTGACAATGATCACACACACTTATGACATCTTTTTTGTCAATACTTGGAATATTTCTCAAATATTTCTGTGCACGTTGTACTAATTCCCTACATCTCGGACAATTTATATCACCATCTGGAAGTATATAACATAAAGCATATTGTATTGCAGTATAACATAAAAGTTTAAATATATCAATTACTAGTAGTTACTGGCTCTGGTTACTGGCAGTTCACATTGTTTGTGTAAGACTTTTATGAAAACACTAATACATGTACATATTACCTAATTACCTATTTCAGTTACACAATCGTCTGCCTTAATTTGAACATCCTTTGTATTATGTATTATAAATACATCATCAGTGGTGTTTACGGAACTTTCCAAGTGTCCTGTTTTTTTGTCGATCTGTAAATTAAATTTACGATACTATTTACTACATTTTTTTTATAATTCATTCTTACAATGTATATAATCATAACTCTACCGCAACCTATCAGCAGATTTTTCTTCAGCATCCAATAGAATAAAGTATATGTCTCCTTCGGAACCTAGAGTCTCACATATACCTACTATGAACGAAATATTATTATCTTCACTTTATTTACATTATAGCGTAGGCGATAGTTTCATAGCTGCTGTATATGCTATGCTACATTAAGGGCCAAATACTGAGATTTATGAAACGTAAGTAAATTTTTTTTCA
>DWNR01000840.1:0-17384 GCA_018250455.1 Polygonus leo | reverse complement strand
CAGCAAAAAGAACTATCAAAATCGGTTCATAAACAACGAAGTTATGCGGGAATATTGCACATTACCCGTTGCAGGTTGTGGAATTCCCTGGTATATCTTCGTAGTCCAAAGTCAAATAATTATGAAAAAAATGGGACCACCCCTGTAACAAGATCTACCTAACAAAAAAAGAATCATCAAAATCTGTTCATAATTGATGGAGTCATCGAGTAACAAACATACAAAAAAAATACAGACGAATTGATAACCTCTTCTTTATGAAGTCGGTAAAAAAAAGTCGCTGTGTGATCGCAATGCAACAGTTCATCCTCGGCATTTTCCCAAGCTTGCCAAAAGAATTATAAAATCATCGAAATAATAGGAATATAAAAGTATAGGTCTAACGAATTGCCGTCCATATCGAATAGAGTCAGAATACGCCTTCAGAGAGAATTGGGGCTTTGGCACATAAAGTTCGTTATACTAGCGTTAGGTTACCGTATTTAATACTCCGTTCTGTATTGTATGCAAATGCATACAAAACAATAGGATTGCAAGTTATGCTATTGCTACCTGTTTCAAACTGGCTGTGATTTAGAAACAATTCGATAAGGAAAGCGTCTGTTTTTACCCAACTGAATGAGAAGGAGGGTAATGTTTTTCGAGCGTATGTATGTATGTACGTCCATTTCTTTGGTACGCACTACAGCTCAAAACGCTGGACGGTTTTTGACATATGAGGTGTCGTTAGATTGATATAGGACACATACATTTTCAAAATATTGCCCCCAAATGAAAAAAGGGGGAGGGATCGATTTTTCACCGTAGCAATATGGGTATTAAATGAAAGCTACACACAATGACAAACAATATTTGCTTACCCTATACAAGCCACAGAAAGATCTACTAAAACAACATTTGTCATCGCATGCGGCACCTTAAAGTATTTAGTTTAACTAATTTGTGTATACTATACATAGTCGTTATTTCAATATTTTATTAAATGATTATTTTAAAAATCAAAGCAAGTCGAATTTTATATCAGTAATGAGATAGATAAATCTTTTTCTCTTTTTAGTTTTTTTTAAACAGTCGAGATTTGTTTTCTTTTAATAATTATTATTTGTCTGTATTAAGAAGGCTAATCTTAAAAATGACAAAAGTGATTGAGGCGATGTCTCATGTTAATTTTTAACCCGAGTATGATTCCATACATTTGATGAAAACATAACTTTTGTAGGATTGTGTAGTAATTATATTTAATACTATCCTAATACCTCTTAAACTAGCAATATTTGTTTTCAAAAAACAAGTTATTCTAACTGATATAACTATATATAAGAGGACTACTTAAAGCATAGTTTATGACATGTTTTATATATTGGAAAAATAAATGTTTTTGGGTACCACAACTGCCATATTGATTTAGTTAGTACACTTGATTTGCATTGAAGGTATTAATGAAAAAACTTACAAACCTAAAACATTTAGAAATAACCCTAATGTATGCGAAGTTAGAATACCTAAATTTGATTCACATGGTAGACTATAGTATAGATAGATTTTCCGCATTCTGCGAGGAAACCCAAGTCTGCAAGTGAAAATTAACGGGTTGCAGATTTATTTATTAGGTTCACCAATGTAGTATACATTTCAACATAATTAAATAACATTAATGTGAAATAAGAAGTTCGTGTACTCACAATTATAGGTGAACACAGTGTACATAATAATTAACGCTCTAACTATTAATAAAAATTAAAATTTACTTACAATATACATTAAATTAAACACTATTTCTATATTACAGTTAGTTACAATCAAATTTATCAAATTAATAATTATAGTCCTTATAATATTAGAAAAAAATGCAATAAATTAAATTGCCAATAGTTAAAAAAAATATATTTTAATAATAAGTTGATGTTAGATAATGTCAGATAATGTTGATAAAGCGCATTACGTCATTGGAAGCGATAGTGACCACTCGGGCCTTCCTAATAGGGAATTTCCCAAAACAACAAACTCTCGCTTTAGCTCACAAATATACATCAACATTTATTCCCTTCCGAGGGTCGGGAGATAAAAGTTAATGGTCCAACTTACCGGGAATTATTCCCAGCAGAGCATATTTTTTGGTATCTCAACTGCGTTAATGTTTCAATGATTCAGCTTCTTTTTTCTTCGTCCGTCTCCAAAATATTCATCCCCGACTTCGATTAAGCCAGTGAGTTTTGTTTTCACACAATGGGAATGAATATTAATGCGTTTGTCCATTCTTCTATTGCAACATTATGTTGTTTATTTTTGTTTTTGTTTGTGATCTATGTATTTTGTATATATGTGTAATATATAAATCTAAAAGGAAAATAAAGGTATCACGGAACATACATTTATGTTTTTTTAATTTTACTCATATTTCAATAAGTAAAAAAATAATTGCGTCCATAAGGAAGGAAGATGTATATGTTCTTTAAATATACCTACTATGACTTTGGTTTAAATATAATATAAAGCTAATTCCAAACTCTCACTTTAGCTCAGAATAGACATTTAGGTTTAGAAATGAATGAAAATATACATAAATTATCCTTTTGTATAACCACACAATACACACACAACACGCCATGTTTTGTGGCGGTAAAAAACACTGTTTCAATCAATGTTTGGAAAATAAACTATAATATAGTCACAACATCAAATGCAGTTACGAAGTTGTACTGCGTTTGTTTTTGCGAACCAAATTTATGTTGTGTACGAAACTTTCTAAAACAAAACTAACATGATAACTAAAGCATACAAAAACTGAAACTCTAGAACATTGTTGTGAGCTGAGTTTTAGTTTCGGAGTTATCGCTTAAGCGCACTTTATCAGAGAAACTTGGGGATTAAATGCTGTACATTATGTCAGATACACACTCTTTTTGATATATATTTTGGACGCTATACAGGCCTAGAAGTACTGAAACCAGTTAAAAATTTCGCATTGGTGTCAGCACTTTAAATTATGTTGGCACTATAAAAAATACTTAGCTTTGTGTAACGGTACCAAAGTCTGTCAGGCTAATTGATGGTCACGGATAATAAGTAAGCGTATGAACAACTATCGCCCGGTTTCCATAACCTATCCATCCCTTACTAGGAGTTAAAATAGCGACCATTGGTGTGTATCTATCAATTTTGTCAGATAGATCAATGTCATAAATAGGTCTGTCCTATCTATTAGTGTTTATATTTAGATCGTTGTTTATATAGTTGTTAAAATTTGGAAAAAAAGAAGTATACCAATAGTAGCTATTTTAACTATTAGTAAAGGATAGATAGGTTATTGAAACCGGCCGTAAATGAGTAAATATCCGAGATTATGATGATAACCCTCACCCAGCATGTATAGCGCAGGAACTGATTGTAGCGAAAAAAAAGGGTTTAATCGAAGGTTCACCAAACGTATTGAGGGAATCTCCTATTCGCTGTGAAATTTGTTCCTCTTTGGTTTGTTGAATAATGCCTTTTTGGTGCATTATGACCATTACAACAATGATCAAAATACAAAGTATTCTGTGAAAATTTCAAGCGTCTCCCGACTACGGTTAAAAGACTAACCTAAAAACAGTGGTAAAATCAGTTGCTCCACCAGTTTTGTTTTTTCAAGATATATTATAGCGACTATAGAAACACATTATCTTCGAAAATTTCAAGTTGCCTGCGTGACCTATTACGGATTCAGTTCATGCACAAGCCTGTGACTGGTGGCCGATGAAGTCTTGGTGGATAGGGTACAGTTGAAACACTTTGGATACAGAACTCTAAAAAAGATCAAAAATCAGTTTGCAATATCGGATGAATCATTAACAGTTGATAAAATAAAAATGGAGCCAGAACTAAATTCCAACGAATGAACGCTAACTAAAATGCGGACGAAACTTCCATAATTCCACAACCCACATGACTAATCTTAACGGACGGACTCGGATGCGGTTGTTATGTTTAGCGAAATGCGATCACTACAAGATTACTTAGGCTAAAAATTTATGGAGCGGTACAACTGCGCATTAACTTACGGCCGCGTGCAGTGCATGATATGGAGAGACTTTTACACATAGGGCGGCTGTTTCTTGTGGACTGTGGTGGATGCAATTAATACCCGCCCAGTGAATATTTAGCCTTAGTGCCAAACGAATCATATGGACATATACTGAATTAACTTATAGCATAGCGTAGTTTGACCGGGGTATTATGACCACCATTTCATAATTCTTCGTAAAGCTCACACACGGACAGACAGCGAATCTTGGTAATATGATGTCGATGGCCACCCACTAGCTACGGAACCCTAAAAAGGTCAAAAATCTGTTCTCAATATTGGTCTTCGTATTAACATTTGATAAAATAACAATGGAATGAGAAGTTAATTCCAAAGTACTAACTAAAATATATTATGTGTAACTGTGTGTGAAGTCTACCAATTCGTACTTGGCCAGCGCGGTGGACAATGGCCTAAATCCTTCTCATTGTGATAGGAGACCCGTGCCCAGCAGTGGGACAATATTGGGTTGTGATGATGATGTAATGATGAACTATAATGAGGACAAAACTTCTATAAATCCACAATATACATGACTAGCCTCAACGGACTCCGATGTGGTTATGTTCAGTGAAATGCGATCACTGCCAACTTCGTACTTAGGCTAAGAATTCATGAGCGTTATAACTGCGCCCGCTGCGTGCAGCAGCTCAGATAATTTATTTCAAAATTCACGAGACCATAGTTTTGTGCAGTTACTACTCTCAACTTAAAGCTATTCTATTTCGTTTAGAGAATTATTGTTGACCGTTTTTAGTTACTTCAGAATTTAGCCTGCCTGAAACAAAATGAAAATATTTAATTATCAAACGATCGACTGACCATTGTACAGTTTACGCACCCTGATCACCTGATGATGCTCTATTGTAGAGCGAAACACGTCTTGGAAATTAAATAAAGATGCGGATTATTGCAAGGAAAAAATGGAAAGTTATTTAATCGGACTTTATTTATAATATTCATTATATCGATTGTGGAAAACCAAAATTTCAAGTTACCTATTAGGTTTCATGAGATACAGATCTGTGACAGATAGATAGACCAAGACAGACAGCGAAGTGTTAGTAATAGAATTCAGTAGGCTCCCTTTGTGTACGTTTCCCTACAAAGATAAAAAAACAGTTTACAATATCGATTGCACCATCAACAAATTATAACGACAGAGCGCAACAAGAAATGAATTCTAACGTACTAACTAAAATGCGGACGAAACTTCCATAACTCCACAATACACATGACTAACCTTAACGGACTCGGCTGCGGTTGTTATGTTTAACGAAATGCGATCACTACCATCTTCCTACTTAGGCTAAGAATTCACGGTGCGTTTACAACTGCACCCGCCGCCTGCAGCTCAGCTAATTTATTTCAAAACTCACGAGACCGCACTTTGCTTCATAAATTTGGCGGGAAATGATTGCAAGTTGAGTCATAACGTGATATGGAGCGACTATAAGACATAAGGCGGCTGTGTTTTGCGAGTCGACTGTGGTGGATACAATTATTAACAGCCTTGGTTTCAAACGTTACCTATAAAAAAATGTTTGTTTGTTTGTTTGCTTGAACGCGCTAATCTCAGGAACCACTGGTCCGATTCGAAAAATTCTTTCAGTGTTAGATAGCCCATTTATCGGGGAAGGCTATAGGCTATATATCATTATGCTAAGAACAATATGAGAGGAATATCAACGAAAAATTTCGCAAAAACGGGTAAAATTTGACCCAAAGTGGGTTTCTCTCTTATGTGATGCTAAGGACCTTGCGCGGATCAACTATTCGTCATAAAGCTGATTCTATTTCATTTAGAGAAATGTTTTTGACCGGTTTGGTTACTTCAGACTTCAGCCTATAATTATGTTACTAAAAAATATATTTAACCATTAAACAATCGACCAACGGTAGTTAAGTCAACATACGCTGATGATGTTCTGTTGTGGAACGAAACGCGTTTTGGATAAAATATAGTCGCGGATTGTTGCAAAGTAATTTAAACAGACTGTATGAACAACAATAAAGCTTAATGGTATTGCATTTAGTAATATTTTACGTCTGAATTATAAAAATAACAATGCACACGATAAATTTAACACTTCTATTTACAGCAAAAACAAACCAGTGGCAAATGGAGACATGTAGGTCACAATATTAGTAACAAAAGTATGCACATCTGTTTTTGATCAAACAATGTGTTTTAATTACAAGCACCGACTGGAAATGAGACTCCAATATTACAGACTGTGCTAGCTCTAGCGTTGTAATAAGGAAATGCTATTGTGGAATGAAAGACATTAAACTTGCATCTGTTTGTGGTTGCATAGACGACAGGCTACGAAACTTGCGCGGCTTGGAAACACACAGGCACGAAGTTGCAACGGTCACGCGACTATTTTTTTATCGTCTTAAAGTAGCAAACGAGCATGTAGTTCACCTGATGGTAAGTGATCATTGCCGCCCATATACATTAGCGATCATCCCCGAGATCGATGGTATCGTACTTGACCAAGATGTTCGCCTCGTTCTACCACCTGGTAGTGCTATAAGAATCATGGTGGACTATAAGAATCATGTATTGCGTATGATGTACCTGCAATAATATTACCGGGACTTTTTATTTTTTAAACGCTATGTTAACATATGTTTTAAATTCAGTGGTTAATTTTCTACTCATACAAAAACTCGTAGTTCGATTGGGAAGGGATAAACACTACCCTTATATCTTCCCTTTTTTTGTTTTTCCGTATTGAAGAGTGGTTGCCGAAGAGGCGACTTTCTTAAATCTCAGGGGTAACAACGCATGTGTGGTCACATAGATTACGATTCAGTTATACTCTGGGTTGATTAACAATATCCATGGGCAGCTACCATTTACCATCACTGCGTGCTTGTTTGCTACCTTCATACGATAAAAAAATTTATAAAAAAAATCTTTGTTTTGACTTAAACGTCTTGGAACTAAATAGAAATACGTGTGTTTCGCTCACGAGTCACAAGTTTTGTTATTTCAACTGGAAAGAAAATTTAGAAATTATTGCCATGTTTCAAATTGTTAGAGACTTTTTTATTTCATCTCCCTGGAGTGCATCGCGCGTGGCATTTTTATGCGCTATGAAGTATTTAAAAAATCTGTTTTCCTCTATTTTTTATCTGTGCTATTATTTATAGTAACATTCCTGTTATTATTAGAATATAAATCAAAAATGAATGTGTTATTCGTCGTTTTAGCGTGAGCACATTGTGCATTGTATAGTTGACTCCACCTCTAAGTGGTAATTTCCACCCATTTGCACTTGCAATCAACCTCAGTAAGCCATACTTTCAAATCGAAACGCAAATTCTTCATCAACAACTGCAGCGCAGCGGTAATAGTTAGATACTGGTTCTGCCGCAGTATACAAGTTCTGCCTACCCCGTTAGGGATTTGGCGTGAAGATGTGTGTATGTGTGTGCCGCAGTATACAAGTTATGTAAATTACTTAACATTGTTGTTAAAGAGTTTTTTTAACTAAACTAAGTAAAAAATGATTAATTTTACACTTTTTCGTTCATTTTGAAGTCGGTTCTATTTTTGGTGATTTTTTTTATTAGACCAACATCGTGATATACCCTATCCAATAAAAAAATAATTATCAAAAGACTACTCTGATTAAATTTATGCGTGGTCATACATAAAAAATGAGTCGACTTGAGAACCTCCTCCATTTTTTCGTCGGTTAAAAAAACATGCAGGAATAAATATTTTTTAAATTTCATATAAGCTTGGCCCAATCCGAATATATTAATGTTTCCACTTTTTGGGCGGTAAAAACATTTGTAACTCTTCATTATGTATAAACGGCGAAAACCGAAAATAAAGGAGCTATAAGTAGCAAAACAATAAATGACAGGGACACAAAACATGTAAAATATAAGAGAATTCACGTTAATGGGGTCGCCGGCAACACATTATATTCTTAATCGAGCCCCGAAACAAGCGATTTGAATATGATATGCTAGTCCTGTTTAAGCGTTTTTTTTTTTACAAGTTTTTTTTTTCTCAAATCTTCTTCACAAACTTTGGTTTTTTGCTTTGTTACTTTGTTTTCACAAAATGTTGAATATTAACACAGGGTATCGCTTTAACGAAACAGCATTGAACTATTAAATTACTTACAAGTATACTATTTTATTTACAGTGCGATTAAATTATTAGAAGTATCATTTTCATCAAGAAATAAATTGAATGTACAAAATAGTGCAATTTGTTAATAATTGTTAATTATACATCTCTAAAGGAGTCATCAGTCATCAGTGTGTTATGAAAAAAATTGGCATTAAAATAAAAATATATAAAAGATATATCGATATATGAAGGGAACTAAGTAGAAGATATAATTGACGGAACTTTAATCCACAAAAGTGGCACATTGGCTCCCTCTTTGAAACGCCATCCCTTAAACTTGGTAAAAACATAAATTATATCTTTCTCGACATATTTATTTAGCAATTCATCATACTCTGCAGATATATTTATTTA
This sequence comes from Polygonus leo, assembly GCA_018250455.1. NCBI lineage: Eukaryota > Metazoa > Arthropoda > Insecta > Lepidoptera > Hesperiidae > Polygonus > Polygonus leo. Next base: position 8,808 of record DWNR01000840.1, on the reverse strand, counting down.
TTTCCACGACATATAGCGTATTCCATTTCTCAATATATGAATGTAAATTTTTATTTCAAAAATATACAACCACTTTCATAATATATATTTTCGTTGCATCATTTTGTTATTTTAGCCAAGAAACGCTCATTTCCTGGCTCACATTACAGTAAAAACAAAACACAAAGGAACAAACCGGCAGTACATTTTCTCTGCCGCTCCATACAACTTCTATTTTATAAATCATATTATTCTGCTCTGAAAACATTACGGTGTCTTTGAATAAAAACAAAGGATGTGGTTGAATTCAATTATACAAGTGACTTACCACATAGTAATAAAAAGCGAGATAGACGCTTTTTTGTATAAAGGTAGCAAACGAGCATACAGTTTAATACACTGTCGAACTACTCGAGTCCACCACATGTAAAACGCTTATATGTTACTAAATAATGTGTGATCTATACATCGATATAAAATTGAAATGGAATCGTATGGAATTTTTGTTTATGTGTACGTATATTTATACCAGCTTTACCCCTTAACCACTGCATGAAATTAAATGCAGTTTTCACAGTTGTATTGCTTATGGTCTAACTTTAAATCTGGAGTATGTTTTATCTTGATTCACCATCGTTATCTCCCCAAAACAGTCGAATTTGCATCGAATAACACGACTTTTACCATCTAGCCAGCCTTTAATTCAGGATTAAACATGATAATCTTCAAGGAATCCAAAAATAGTCTAAAAATTATAATTGCGTAGTCGCCTGTTAATTTGCGATCAACGTGGTATACTATGACCTAACACTCTTATTCTGAGAAGGGATCTTTGACCAGCAGGACGGTAAAACTGGGAAATTATATTTTTTTTATCTTATAGGCAGCAAACGAACATGTAGTCCACCTGATGGTAATTGGCCGCTGCCGCCCATGGACAAAGTAATCATTCCCAAGTATAATTTAATCGTACCTGAGAATGACCACAGATGCGTTGCTACCCTTGAGGATTAAAATTTTCATCTCTATCGTACGTATAGTTTTTCAGGGTAATTTTTTCATGGCGTATTGTGAGGATAGCGGTGATACCTCCTCGGTCGAACCACACAAGTTCTACACCTGACTGAACAATAGTACCTATCGTGTCCAATGTCAATTAAAATCATGAACAAAGCCAATAATAATTATAATAGAAGTATAGACGCTGTTATTTGAACTAAGACTAACTTTAAACTACCTCCCATAGAAAGCAAGTTACAAGGAAACCTATTGTTTAGAAACTTAGTTTGCATGACTTAAGGCTAAATTATGCTTTGAGAAATAACTAATTCGGTTGGTTAGTATTACAAGATATAACTATATAATATCTGGAACTATCTGCTTTTGTTTATACTATAATTATATTTAAGGTGGGTTGCACCGTAGGTCTGGTTAAAGTTTGCATTAAAGTTAACTGTAACAGTAACTTTGACGATGACGATGGAATGTGACAATTGTTTGTTGCACCAAGTTTTTTTCGGTCAATGTTAAAGTTAATATAGTAGCCAGTGTAAAAAAACATGATATTTATTTTTCGTGTGTAAAGTTAAACAATTAATGTTAGAAGAATGTATATGAAATACCTGCATATCTAAATCTTAAAATAAAATAATTTTTCAATTCGAACCAGTAATTCCTGAGATCAACGCGGTCAAACAAACTCTTCCGCTTTATATTATTATTAAAGTAAGCTTTCACTGTGGTTTTTTAACCGACTTCTGAATGTTTATGTTTTTTCGAGCGGTTATGTATTTGGTCAGTATGTTCCTTTTTATTTTATAAATTTATTTTTGTATGTTTGTGTACCGATTTAAGTGATTCTGAAGAATCGGTCTTTCATAAATTACGTGCATATACAAAATGAGTTTTATTTTGTTATTTGTAGGAGATTATTTATTATAATTATTTATTATTTATGTGTTTGCTTGGGTATTTGGAAGAAATATTATGGTATTTATGTGTAGACTAGTGGTAGCCTTGTCTTCGAATTTGGACCATAATTCATTATTATATTTTGCCAAGACAAAAGATATCTTGCCTATCCTGTTAAAATTACAATTCATATAAAACAAATCCAAAAAGTATAGACTGAAATAAAGACAACCGTCTTTTGTATATTTTTTAATCAAACAAACTATGTGTATGGCATTGATATAATTATGATTATTGTTGATATTGAGTGCCAAAAATAATCTCATCTCAGTTTGACAACAAACTTTAAGCATAATCATATGTAGGTACATATATAAATGTAAGTGTCGTCAAACATTATGGTAGTATGTGTAATGTGTTTTTTTATTACCTAACGAATTTCAAATGCAACATTATTAAAAATATAAGCCTTCTGTGCTCCTTTTTTATATAAACTTTAACCCTGTTTTTCCAAGACCATACAAACCACCTAGCGTAAGTGGTCACTGCCACCCATTAGCATTTGTTAGCAAGTAAATACGATTGAATGGTATTTGAAGCCGACAACAGATGAGTTGCTACCTGAGGATTAAGATGTTTGCTTCGTGTTGCCACGTCGCCGTGCAGCCACGCCGAAACGCAAAAGTTGTTTAACGGAAGTTTATGCAGGTGGGGTGGTAACTCCCCAATCGAATTTTCGTGTTTTGGATTTAGAGAGGCGTGATTGCTGGCTATTCTTACACTTAAGGCAAAGGTCTTCGTTCTCAAGGGTAGCAAGGCACCTGATAAACCTCTGATACGATTCAATCGTAGTCGAATTTGACACAAATATCCATGGACAGCAAGAACTATTTACTGTCAGATGGACTGCATGCTGATTTACTATCTATATTCCGTAGAAAACATTCATATTAATACCTTAATCATAGAACGCAACACTTGCAAATATGTTAGACGTAATTTTGATTAAATTGATTGAGATAGAGCACTTGATGTCATGCGATATCCTACGATATTACAGACTAGGGAAACCGTTTACAAAGGGACTAGAGAAAATCGTTTACAATGAGGTCGGTACCCCGTACTTAATATAATTTCGCGACTTAATTGCTCAGACTTGAGCGTGTGAGTTTAATTAAACTATCCAATCTTACGGTTTAAGACAGCTGAGACTCGAGATTAGGGTGTTGTTTGTTACGTAAGTTGTTGTTTTAAGGTTTAGAGCGAGAAAGAAAAATTGCACGTTTAATTTTAGACTTGTAGCAATTGGGCATAAACTTTGTAAAATGTACCAACGAACAGAATTTTACGCCTTGCATATAAAAAATGATAACAACGGTTTTAACAAAATTGCGTCGAACAACAGTTGTTTTAAGCAGTTTGTGCTTCATGTAGGGGTTGTTGATAGTTAGGTACTCTTACAGAATTTTACACCTTGAATATAAAGATGGTAACAATGTACGTAGTTCAACCTCAAGATATTGGTTTCAACAACAGTTTTTAAGCAATATGCGTTTTAGATTGGTGTTGTTGCTAGTTACACAAGAAGGTCGTTTTATTTCTTATCTTCGGCAACGCTTCTGTGGTCGACCTCAAGTTGGAGGTTGATCCTATCTGTCATCTTACCGCCAGGTAATCTTCTAGTCTACCTACTTTTATACGTTAAATAAAATATTGCTGCATATATATTTGTTAGTAAAAAAAGTTAAATAGTTTCATAGTTTTTTCACATAGTTGTGTCATTTGTTAACTTTTGGTATATTGTGCGTTGGTACATTTAAACATAACTGAGTCAAATTGTGAAACATTCCCTAACATAATTATATATACCTATTCGATAACACATTGACGTCATAATTGGAATGCTAACGGGTTTTTTAAACATTCAAAGTTGCTTCTGTTTTTATTATGAAATTTGTTTAAATGAAAGTAAAGTATAGTATTTTTTCAGTAGTTCTTCTTATAATGGTCATATTAATATACACTAAAAATGCTACAAATAGAAATTCAATGATATGACGGACGGATAATCAGAAGTATCGTATCGTAGTCTTAGTAAAACCGTAGTAGGTACCGTAAAATCCCTTTGGGTATGGAACCCTCAAAAGTGTGGCAATGGGAAGATGTGGCGACTTACTGCACTTCACATGATGACCTGAATCACTAAGACTCGCGGAGAACGTCCACTGTCCAGGCATGACCTCGCTGGGTGGGAATCTCCATATCCCAAAAAAGTATTACCAAGTGAAAATACAACTGACTGCACACAATTACAATATTTACCTGAAACTGTTACAACCAAGCGTGCTTAATCGGCTGAATAAATGCTAAATTTAAATTCATTCTAGTAAAGTTCATAAAATAACTATTTGATACGTACATTGTAATTTTGAACGTATTGTTTTTGACAAATTAATTATGGATGAGGATGCTTTTGTGTAAAATAATGTATAATAACTGTTTTGATAAGATATGCATCACAAAATCAGTTTTATGAGAGTAATTCAATCTATCATCATTGGAACATTTGGAACCCATTATTTAACCACTTTTAAGGTTTCATAACCCTTTAAACTGATAGAAAGTGTATACCTGTTACCTGTATAGATTTTCCATCTATTTACACCGTGAAGTCTTTTATTAGCAATTAGTGTTTCTTAAAGCTAATCACATTAATGTCAGGCTTCAGAGTAGCGACGCTTTTATGACATAGTTATATTAGATATCAAGACATATATCTGAGGTTATTTTCAGTTCCATGAACGATTGTGACCGCTTACTGATAAAAAACTTTTTTTTTTATTATTGTGTAAAGAAAACGAGCATGCAGTCAACCCGATGAGAAGTGACCATTGCCGCCCATGGACATTAGTAGTACCCCAAGTACGATTGACCCAAGATTGACCACAGATGCGTTACTACCCTTGAGGACTAAGATATTCGTCTCGTTTGTAAGTATAGCCAATCATGCCTCTCCAAACCGAAGCACAAGAATTGCTTTTTTTGAGGTGATTATGAGGGTGGCGGTGGTACCTCCCCGGTCGAACTAAACGAGTTCTACCACCTGGCTTACATCATGTAACATTTCAACTTCCAACGCCAACGTAGGCAGTCGATTCGGAACGTTCCATGTCCCAGTCCTTTACACTTAACCAATTACTTTTAAGTGACGCAGATAATCGGATTATCGGTAGTTTACGGTCGTATTCAGTTTGTAGCAAAAAAAAAATAATCCCACGGCCGCGCCGCCCGTATCGTGTTTCTGTTTAAAAATTCTAATTCGACCCCATTTCACCTCGCGTGAGCGCCCCGCGTTAAGTTCACCCCCGTTTTAATTTGCACATATCGTCCGCATGTTGTTTTATTCACATGGCTATTTGGAAATGTGGCGTTAAATTTGTTCATTTAATCAGAACAGAGTCAGTCAAGTACTTGCGGTTAGGTTTTATGTGGACTTTGTAATTGTTTTTGGTTATTTATCTTGGTATATGCGGTAGGTCTACTTTGTACAGTGTCACCAGGTTCCACACCTGGATAACTGAGAAACCTCCATAACGGGAACTCATGCTGAAGTCCCAACACTCTGACAATGAATTATAATCCGGCGTGGTTTCCGGCTATACTTATAAACGAGGCGAACATCTTAGTCCTCAGGAATAGCAACGCATCTATGATCAGTCAGTGCAGTATGCTGATGTCCATGGGCGGCAGTGACCACTTACCATCAGGTGTACTGCATGCTCATTTGCTACCTTTATATACATATAGGAAAATAGATGACGTTGTAATAAAATGTAGATTTTTCTGAGCAAAACAATTAAATACATTTTTTTTTTGTAGCAGCCATTGTAATACATATCCACCTACAACGTTTCAAGAAATACGGCCCTGTTATAGACGTACGGGCGGGTAATGAGCAAGTCTTAGTAATAAGGTCCCGAAGCACCCTCTGGGTACGGAACTCTAAATATTAACCTCATAAATCCGTTCTGATAACGATATACAGAATCCGTGCGCTGGTACTTCGTTTAACTTACATTTAAACAGTTCTTGGCGCTAGACATAAAAGATTAAGTACGTCTTACGTGTAGGGGAGAGGGGGCGATTTAGAACAGGGGCAGTTTTGAATTATTAGTTTTATGAACGCATTCTTTATCTTTTTCGACCTCCATAACCTTTTTAATACTGTTAACACTGAACTATGCATCTGTCAGATCCCAACATACGTCAGTGACAATCTGCCCAGCGGACACAAGGGAGTTTAGATTAAGTTTAAAAAACTTGGAAATTGTGTTACTTTAGCAATTCAAAATAAATAAAATAAATAATTATTGGTATGCAGCCTAAACCCCATAACTACTGCTAAAATAAAATAAATCTTGATTGGTAATACCGTACGACAAATGTCATATATTATTAAAAAAAAGTGTTACTTGTTAAATCCCCTGCCTCTTACTTGTTTTTACACTCGCCTTTGCTATGGCCTCTGTTCTTCTTATTGATTCCGTCTATGAATCTATTACTTCTGCCTCTACGGCTATGGACGCCATATTCCCGCCCCCGTCCCCGTTAGATTTCACCATTACAGGTTATCTTGAACACAGTTTTTCATACAAACTTTCACACGCTCATATTTTAAACAGAAACACGATACGAGCAGTAGGTTTTTTTTTATAAACTGAATACGACCGGTGAACTAGCGATAATCCGATAGTCCAGCGTCAGCTGTTGTAATAGTTATATGTTATTTCCAACCAACTTCAAAAAACTAGGACGTTCGCGATTCGCCTGTCTATATTATTTATGTATGTTCGCAATGTTCACATAATGACTTTTATTGTTTATGAACCGATTTCATTGATATTTTTACTATGTATACAGTGTAGTCTGGAAGGATTTTCTTTTTATTTGTACTTTTTATTAAAAGTAGCAATGACTTCTGCACTTACATTATCAATTTAAGCACAATTGGATTGTGAAGCTTGATAAAAGATGCATTCATACACTTAAGGAATAAGATATTCGGTTAATGTGTGAGTATAGCCGGCAATCTTGCCTCTTCAAAGTCGAAATGCAATAGTTGCTGCACGGAGGTTGCTAGTATTGCGGGGTTCTACCACCTGACAAATTTGATGTACATTTGGATTTGACCTTGGACTTTAAGGATGCAATACAGTAAGCTTGGTTAGGTTAGGTTGGTATAAACTTGAAAATATATGCAAATAACTGAGTTAACCGGACGTTAGGGCGGTAGTACTACCACTAGAATAATAAGAGTAGGGCTACGCATAGTCTGACATCTTCAAATGTACGTTAGAAAATCGAAATACATATTTAACTGAAATTCAAAAACCTAACTCTTTTCTTTTCTTACAAGTTCTCAAGTTCTATGCACTTGTTTACTTTTTATAATACTCTGTTAGGAAACTTCAAATTTTAAACAAGGTTTAGAAACTTTAACAACCCTTGTAATCTGAAAGATGGATTGAATTTCTACAGGAATAATCAGATTTTTTCGAACTTTCACGTTTGTTGATTATTAATTTCTCATCTTATGTTCCTATTGCTTACAACAAAGAAATATGAATAACAATAGTTGTTTGTAAATCAGTTCCTACGTTAGTAAATGGAACAAAAAACCTTTATTTTGTTGTTTTGAACTTGTATGTGTTGTTAATAAGCAATTAACATTTCGGTCAGTAATATGTCATTGTCAGTCACACTTAAACAAGAGACGGCCCCTTCATTTCTCAGTTCAGTTCGAGTATAACAGTATAAGATAATTAATTGATCTTAAATCGTTAGAGCTCTTTAAATTTTTGTCTACACTAGTGTCTTTTCACGTTCAAGCATGCAAAGTTGATTTCACAAATACAAATGGATGCATATTTTTGTCTACATCTATGTGAATCAACAAGTCGTCAAGGTGGATGTATTTGCCACGAATCATCTAGTGGCATATGCAAAATAATTTTAACAAGTAAAGTTAGTTTGGAGACGTTTTTGCAAATGTAGTCGTGTACGGTTAGCTGATAAATAAGCAAATAATATTTATTTATTAATTTTAACAAGTAGGTATTAGCATGACGCTTCTAACGTTACTTTCGTGCAATTGATAGGAGAGTGCGTGTCACCGAGCGTAAACCAGGTCATTTCGGTTTTACTCACTGTGTGTATACCACTACATGTGCAAAAACGTCTTTAAACTGATTTGACTATAGAATTGCATGCATTCAGGTGAAGACGGAGTGAACTTGAAGTAGGATTGTGGGTATATGAAGAGTTTTCATTATGAACTCGTCTGTTTTGCAGTCTCAAGGAGTTGTAAAGAATCAAAATCTAACTGTACTTCAATTCTGCTGCTCAACTCAAATTCTTTTATTCTTTCCGCATTATTAGAACCTCAGGATGATCGAGTGAATGAAGAAATTTACAGAATTCCACTTCAATATTCAATAAAACGTTTATGTTAAAGTTTTCTCTGATAATTTTAAATGTCAAAAAAGTAAAAAAAAAGATGTTCATTTCGTTTATGTTCCTTTAGAACTCATTTTGAATTTCAGCATTTATCATTTAAATAATCATTTATAAAGTTTTTGGTACAGACATTCAATAAATTTGAACTTTTGAAAGTTAGAACTAGTCAGTTTGTAATGTGCTTTGGTATTTTTTTGAAGCATGCATTCGCTGCTTACTTAAAAAAGAGTGACACGCCTTATTTAATCGATATCACAAACAGGCAAGCTTATCCTTCTCTGTATTATAATAATGGCTACAGCAGTTTTTATTTAATGTTTGTGATATCTTCTATACATATAATAAAGCTAAAGAGGGTCGAAAGTCTGTACATGGAAGATATTCGAAAAAAAATTGGCTGGG
>DWNR01000839.1:0-17385 GCA_018250455.1 Polygonus leo | reverse complement strand
CATCAAATATCAGATCTACCTGGTAAGATTCGACATTGGTAGCCGTTTACTACTCAAACTTAGTTTTACAATTATTAGGGAGGCCTTAAATTGCTTCAAATATTTTCATACACACTCCATTAAATATAGCAAAAAATACCAAATGCTTCATGTTAATAGAATAAAAACCAAGCGAGAAACAATATTTACATTAGAGAAAACTGCAATTATTTACAAAATACTTGTAAGCGAAAAATATGCATCAAAATTAATAAATAATATTAATCTTTACATAGAATATCATTTTAGTATTGAATTTAAAAGTGTGTAACGATAGATTTTATAAAACATAATTTTAAATTTGTAATAAAAATCTATTGTCATACACAAATTAATACACAAACAATTATTATTTTTACGCTCAAAAGTTTTGCTAAAACAGAAGATCATATTATATACCTTTTAATGTCACAATTTTAGTAATCACAAAATAAATCCAACGCTAATAATAACAATACAATAAAATACATTGTCAACACCATAAACGTTAAAAATACATGTTCTACTTTACATACAAAGGATATGATACAAAAATACAACATGAGTATTATTTACAAGGCAAAACACATCGTCAATAAATATTTAATTTAATTTTTTTTATCAGATTTTTTCGAACAAATTGCAAGCAAGTCCCTTAGATATTTTTAATAATAATATATCTATGACAGCGTTATATTAATTAGTATATTAAGTGAAAGAAATCTAACGCAGTCAACTTTTTAATAAGTGACCGTTGAGGGTAAATTTTCATGTGCAACTTTGTGCTTCAAACAACATTACGTATTCCTGACAAATAATATCTATCTCCAAATAATATCTGAAGTATATATGTATACATAACATATTTAGTTAGTGAAATAACTGGCGTAAAATGTATACAGGCAGAGTCGTGTGTAAAAGCTAGTATACACTTCATTAAAAAACGACTCTCGAGAAAAACCAGTCATGATTATGAGTAAACGCCCTGTACGGTACAAGCAAACGACTGAGCGAAGCGTTAAAAATAAATATTACTCAACACTGTAACATAGTTGAACTCACAAAGGATTTGATTTATTGGACCGTATTATCGAAATATTGTAAGACATCAATTACTTTGTATGCTTTTGAAATATTTAAAAATTCCATTATCATTAATCCATCATCTTAGAAGAAAGAGGAAAGATTAGATGTAAAGAGTGCATTTATAATATTATATTACTAAACATCTAAACCAAAGCTTAAAATATATTTTCATCGGTATGATTCAACTTTACGCCATAAATCACTCTTCGTTCAATCATACCCAAAAAAATGAAGTTTAATCTGCGTGTTCTTACCTTATCACGTTTAATAAAATTTCAATACACCCCACTTATTATTAGTGACAATATAGGAGTTAACACTTTGAAAATTATATATTAGTACATCATGCAATAAGAACATGCAGTGGTGACTCCGATACTTACCTCGCGAGACGCAAAAGGAATCAAGTAGGGATTAGTGTTGAACCCAAAAAGCAAAAAGACCAAGCAATAAAAAATCGACAAAACCAAACTCAAAATAATGAACAGAATCCAGACCTAAGCTTCGAAACTTCGCATTCTGCCTCATAAGGTACTCTAAGGAGGTATTCTTTGCACTCGCCGATCGGAACAATTCCATTTTCAACTGGAAGTCCGGATTGCGAGGCACCTCTTCGTGGGTTAGTGACTTGGTAAGTCTCTCGTTCTGTTCCATGGCCTCGTGGACTTGGCTCGCGAGTACCGGCATCGTCCTCAGCCGGGAGGCTCTCGGTACCCTGTCCTCTCTGGTCCTCCCTGTCGGTAATCCTGCCATCGGCGGTTTGTGAGTCAACTTCGAGTTGAACATCTTCATCTTCTCCGATAGAGACATCTTCGCCGGATCATCTTCGTCTAACTTAGCTGCCACCGTGCGCGTGCATATATACATTACATTGTGCAGTGTGTTTACGATAGAGCCCGGGACATACACATAGTAGAGTAGTCGAGGACATGCAAAAAAGAAACAAAAGCCGACAATCAAAAGAGGAAGCTCGATTCGTCTTACTTTATGCAATTTACATGCCTTTAGGACCTGATTTTCTCGATGACATGGTCGTCGTTTGATCTATAATAACTGACTAGAAACTATAAAAATATAAATTAAAATGACTCTAAAAATAATGTTTTTCAATATCATCTAAAGCAAATTAAAAATAATAAAGCAGGCTTCTATTTAAAACCATGACGATAATTTAATCTTACATAAATCAAAACCTTAGGTATAGATAACAGATGCAGTCAATTTGTAACGTCATCTTACCATCTTCATCTCTGTCTAGCACGTTGGCGGTGCTTTTGGACTGAGCGAGAGATAATCCCTGCTTGGCCGCCTCGTTGACGGCCTCAACAGTGACGGGTTGTGTTTTGAACCGCTCCGTCACCGATGGCCCCTCCTTTATCTTTGAGCGACTGTGACGAATTAGCGGTTTCGGTGTGCCTGGAAATGTGAAAATTCCACGATAAGTATACATTTCCCGTACAACAATATCAAAAGGTGATAAATGTAGCATGAATATATTGTTATTTTGCCAGTTTCAAGCAGCAGGGTTTCGTTAATTCCTTTAATTTTGTAGAATATCATGTTAAGCATGCACCTTTATAATGTTAGACTGAAATTATTTTCATAGCTGCAGTAACCTTTTTATTTCAATTGATTTCCAAAAATGTGAGTAATATCGCTGATCGCTTTTTCAACTTTTATTCAAAATAGCACTCAGTACCTTTGTTATCCATATTGCAATTGTTTTGCTTATACATTTAACCATAAAAAAGATCGAAGGTTGGCTCGAAAACCGGCCCCGAAGAGTTCTTATCTTTGTCATAATTATAAAATATCTTTGCATATACATATGCATGAGTACAAAACGCAAAAGACGTAAGATAGGAGTAAATCAGTTAAAACATACCTTTAGCTTGTTGTTGCAGTTGCTGCCACATGCTTGCGCGGGCTACGACGCTGTTGCTTTTCACCAAACCCAGAGCGAAGCCGGAATTATCGTTGCCCTCATCATCACTTTCCTTGCTATCCGGGCTTCGGAGGACTTCCGTCTCCGTCGATTTCCTCTCCCGATCCATCCTGAGAAGATCACGCTCGATCGATGTCGTCGACCAATCGTTTTTGCTGCTATTCGTTGCGTGATTCTCCCTAATCTCCTGGCTTTCGATCAAACCCAACTCCTCCCCTGAAAATCGATAAATACATTATTATTACAAAACACGCACCAAAATAGACGCACAGTCGATATTACCGTCGCGTGTACAAATATTAGCCGCACTGGGGCCACAAGTTGAACAACACAATAATTTTTCGTACAATCTATTGTAGCAAACAATGTCAACGGATCATAACAAAAAGAAGTCACGAATCGCTTAACACACGTTGATAATATACCAGTTACAATTGAAACCGCGTGTTGACAATAAATACATGAATTACATTGACCTAAATAAAAGGTCTGAAAGACGTCGACAAGGTTGTACAAGTTTATTTTCAAAACCGTCCTAATATGAGTAGCGACGCATTCACAAATCTAAATTTACCAAACACAACATAAACAAACGGCAAGTTAATGCAAGCCGAACTGCCCCGATTCCATCCACATGTTTGCTCTATAATGTTGTTTATAGTCTGTGCAGATCGCACTAAATAAGTTAATAAGTTTGTTTACACGATGCGCTACCATTCAGGATACCTTCAAATGCGATAAAAATAAAAATGTCTGTTGAAACTATCCATTAAGAGATAACCGATCGTGACTAATAACACTTTGAGCTAAATACTAACCAGAATGTGGACCGGAATCGCGAGACGATGCACGATTATACACTCCGCTATCACAGGACACATTCAAACTCCAATTGTCGGCCTCCGCTTGATGACGCTCGTCTTCTTCCAAAGCGCGGCTATCTTCGTCTAGTGCTACTCGAACCTTGTTTACTTCACGTTCTATCTCATCTAATGTAGACTCTTTTCTTTCAGCATTTTTGGCGATGTTTTCAAAATCCAAGAATGTGGCCTCGCCGATGCTATCGTCCTTAGTGCTAGGACTGTCCGAGAGGCCGTTCACGATCGGAGGATTAGCACTAAATGGACTGTCTCCAAACGGTGGAGAGTCTATGTCAGCAAATGGATCTCTCTCGGGTTCCCCGACGTAGGGGCCCCTGGACGAGAGAGCAGCACCGGACTCGACGGGTCGGCTCGGAAAACTACAGCCCGCGGGGCCGATCGCTTGGAAACTCGCTTGGCCCGGCTCCAAACTGCGAAATGAGAAAAGAAACGCGATTATGTAGAGCAGAGCCGTTCGTGAGAAAGAGACGGTCGCTGGTTTAGTTCACCTTCATAAATTTCGATGAATTATAGTGCGAGTGATCTGTACCGGCGACGTCGATCTATCGATTTAGGGAAGTTTGACAGCGTCGTCAATATAGTCTAAATATAAATGTCCGTCGTCGTTTGGACTGATATCGTTCATTCGGTTAACTAGATTTATGGGCATAGTTACTACCTGATATTCACCAATTTTAACTACTTTATGTGTAGGTAAAGAAATATATATAGCTGTCCTAAGTGACGTTATCTGCTTTATGCATCATTTGTATCTCAAGTAAACAAGTATAATGGACAAAACATAAATAAAACATGCAATTAAGGGCACAAGGAGTTTGAAGCATCAGATGGTCCGGCCATAAAACATTGGATGCGTGATGTGAAGCACAACAGAGCCAGAAATAGTGCTTGACCCAGTAACGACTGGAGCGCTTATTTCCGTCATCAAGTTGCGTTTGACTAGCAGTAGGAGCAATAGGATTGATGTCAATCACTCAAGAGATAATGTAACTACTAGGTATTATAAATACAAAAAAAAAGATTTGAAACCAAAATAGTAACAATGAACAAATAAAATGATTTCGCGATGCCAACAATACGAGACGAGCGCGACAAAGACGCGCCATGTGCATTTTAGATTTATAATTAGTAGTGCCGTTTTAAAATGGTTATTTATAAGTATTAACAACTTTCAAGGAAGTCGTCAGTTGCAAGGTCGCTAACTTGACGACAGATAATAATTTGAATAAATCTCAAATACAATGTCATGAAAAAAGAAGGAGACAGCGTGGCGCAGCGCTCGTCATATTGAAACTGCTAGAATCAGTTAGCTAGTGTCAGCTAGGCAGACATTTAAATGACATATTCAGAATTTTGTTATGAGTTTTGAGTGTTTGGGTGCCCAATGCCTATGATACAGGGAATTCTAATGTTGGAAGCTAATTGTGAAGGTAGAAAAGTATTGTATTACACTACGTTTTTAATTACCAAGAAAAATAACAAGTATTCTCAGACAAATGAAAAACCACATTCCACCGTTCAAATTGCATGTTTAAATATAGGCAGAATATTAATTTAAAAATTTTTTTGTCTGGACTAAATGAGCATTAGTACGATTTCTTTTGATTGTAGCGTTATATGGCGCTTCTAATGTTTCAGTATAGAAACATTAGAAGCGACATATACAGACTTTAATCTATTTACTTGCAAAAGGAACAAAAAATAAAACTTTAACACAGTTACTAATTAATATAACAAAAACGTGTACAACACTGTAAATAGATTCTAAATTCTACTTACATTTCATATATAGGCCACTCTAACATGAAACGGAACATTTTTGGTGCACAATATTTGAAAGACACATTCAACCAACTAGAACGGCACAGTCCAGAATTAATTCTTACGATCTGTAGACTTTACGTGATTCAAGTAAACTAAAGCACAAAACGGTGATGTCAGACAACAGAAGAGTGCAGAATTAGCACGCAATGTTTACTAATATGAGATACTAATTGTAAAAATTAGCATCCGATTACTGAAGGTTTTTTATTTATTCCTATAAAGAAATATATATTTTATATGTACAAAGCGACAATTGAAAACAAGTATAGTATACTGGCGATAGTTTGGCAAGATATTCGTTCGCATGACTCATAATATACGTACGCAATAACTCCTGAACTATAATAGTATCGTAGAAAGAACATGAGAATAATGCACGTACATACATTATAAACTTTATTTGTTTTGAACCAATAATCTGCATATACTAGCAAATAAATATAATGCAGTAATAAGCAATTGCAATATGATTCAATTACAATGAATAGACACGTCCCTAAGAGTACGTTTAAATATGACCAACACCTAGAACTATGAGAAAACATTTGATTGCTCTGTACACCACGCGCTAGCCCATCAAAATAATGGCGTCAAGCCAAGATTTGGTTTCCAATATACAACTGCCGGTACAAAGCACAATCACCTTAACACATGAAAAAATATAAATGATGATTCATTAATATTGAATAATATAGAAATGAAAACAAAGTATCTAAACGTTAACGCTACTGTTAGACATTCAATTAATTGCATGATAATATAATTGAATTCCTCTTTATACAAGTAAATATGAACAATAAAATATTTAAAATAATATATGGAAAATTACCTTGATGTTATTGATCTCATTTCGTCTATTGTAACTGGTTGAGTCTTGTAGCGTTCTTTGTCACGGCTTTTGTTTCTAGACGTTGATGGCTGATCCCTTAAAAAATTGTCTTTAGTTAAGGCCTTTTCCATACTCTTTATTCTTGAGGCAATAGACGGGAATGTTTTAGGTTCACCGCCAATATTTGTATCTTGTTCCCACAGCCCGCGATTTTCGTTTTCACAGTTTTCGTCCACTTTGATTCTGCGATCGTTTAATATCGATAGCAATTCATCATTAACATCACAAGCTAAACTCATTGAACGAGGGTTCGCCTTTGGACGAAGGTTTCTACGACGGATTACTGCACTAGGATAAATTTCTTCCGGATCGGGCGCGAGATTCAAAATACGTCGCGGTCCAGCCGCCAACAAGTCGTTCGCGTCGCTACTGAAATTCGTCACACTAATATTCGCATCGTTGTCCGCGCAGAATGAAAGTCGTGGGCGCGGGGATTGGCTGCGTTCCCTAGTAAGACTGGAACCTCTTTGCTTTAAAATAGGTTTCACAGTCGCCTCACATTCAGAGCCGGAGTGGTCAGATGTCCGGGATCTGAGAAGAGAAGGCCTTCGTGAGCTTCTGTCGTCTTCGCTCAAATCGAAACTAGAAGCGTGTCCTTCGTCACCTGAAAGTTTTTTAGAAGACTTCAAGATGGGTTTCTTAGGTAGATCGAAGTCGTGATCATCATGTTCCGTGGATTTTTTCTTCAATATAGGTTTTGGTGTCTCAGATGGTAAAATATCTGGGCACGGTCGTTCTTCAGAAAAACTCTTCTTCTTTAGAATCGGCCTTACTATTTCTTTATCTTCTTCAACTATTTCAGCACCACCTGCAGCTGCTAATAGCACGGCTTGAGCAATGGACACATGAGATGATGTAGTACTACTACTGGAACTCGAGTTTGATTTACGTTTTAAAATACCATGTGGCTCCGGTGAACCATGGGATAAATCATCATGATTATCCTCTTCCCTACTCATCTTTCTTTTAAGTATACCTTGAATATGTCCATCTGGAGACCTATTTCGAACTACATCTTCTAAGGATGATCGCCTATTTTTCAGTATGGGTTTGTTTATGTCCGATGAACCGTCATCAGCAAAAGAAACCTCTGGGCTACAGGATCTTCGCCTTGCAACTTGAGACTCATCGAGACTGCGACGTTTTTTAAGTATACCCTGGCGTTGTCTATTTTCAGAACGACAATTTCTAGGTTCAACAACGTTGGGAGAAAAAGTTACTGGAGGAGAAGCAATGGCATGATTTGGAGTGTTTGAAATGGCGCTTTCCTCATGAATAGATTTTCTTTTCAAGATTGACACAGGCGTATGAAAAGACGTTGACGTGTTATCAATACGGCGGTTTTGACTAGACGATTCATTACTGAGATCAGAAAACATTGCACTTTGCTTTTCAAAGTCGATCAGTCTTTGAGCTGCCGTGTCAATATCTTTTAGTCTTTCTGAAACTCCTCTGTTTTGGACTGATTTTTCATGTAGAAGGCCGTAATTGTATGTATGGTTGTTGTTTTTCTGTTCTGACGTAGAGGCAAAAAATGAATCATAACGGGGCTCAGGCGAATTTAAATTTAACTTATTACTATTTAAGTTATTTGACAATTTATTAACCCTATCTAATGTTTGCTTTGTTAACGCGGCTAAGCTATCCATTTCTTGCGAAAGTCTAGAACCTCCATGTGGTCTAACAGTTTCATGAAGAGTAGACATGTTTGGAGAATCTTTACAATTTTCAACTCCGCCAAAATTAGAATCTAGTTTAGAATTAGCTTGTAAGTTATCATTCAATGTAATTTTACTTGTGTTTTTAGCATCATACGTATCTCTTGGAGAATTATCTAAACTAGTCAGTCTTTTCTTTGAATAATGATATTTTTCGTTAAGACTTTCACTATCCTTTTGAGCTCGATGTTTTCTATCGTTTCGATTATTTTCAGAATCACTCTTTGCTTTTTCAGGGCTTTTTCTAGTAAATTTGGGTTTGGATGAATCAAATTTTGGCTTACAAGTGGTGTCTAACTTCACAGCATTATCTTTTGTTAAGTCCTGCTTAACAGGCGATGAAGACGACCGAGTGGATTTCTCTGGACTCTTTTTGGAAAGAGGAATGCAACTGGGTTTACTTCCAGTATCTAAACTTCGTCGTTTTTCGTTTGTTTTCGTGGAGGAAGTGTTAGATACAGACTTATCTGAATTAGGCTTGATTCCGTTTGATAAATTAATAGTAATTTTAGGAGATATTCTGGAAGACGGCAGTGTGCTTTCAGTCTTGAGAAGTGGTGTTTCGAGGGGTCGGCGATTTCTTGATTTGGCGACAGTTCCTGGAACAAAGAGATACAAAATAAGGGGACTGTTTTAACAAACGTGTCGAAGTATAAATTTAGTACAATTCGATGGTATTAAAGGCGGAAGAGAAAATGATTAACCTGCGCGTGCGCATTGTTCTACGCAGGTTCACTGACTGCGCAAACGCTGATCGTTGTTATTTTGCGCGATATGGCGACTAATGCTATTGTTACACATTACAAAGCTAACGCGTGGAACATTGTGTAATCCAATAATAATGTAAACGATGGAAATATTGCAGATCACAGGTTCACGAACATGTGATAAGGAAGGTGGAGTATGACTCATGTGTACTACAAAACACTTATAGGTATACATATATATACATTTCATTATGTATACATATGTATACACTAAAATATAAAATTTCAATTTATAATATATACAAAAAATCTGTATGTTATTTTAAATTCAAATCAATTTTCATAGTTAAACATAAGAGCAGGATTTATTTAAACATAAAACGTTAATGCCTATTCAATGCTCATTTCATGTGAGAATTCAAAACAAATTCTAATGCGGTATGCAGTTTGGGAGTAATGCAATCTGTTCATAGCTTGTGTAGAACCAGACCAACGGTAGTCGAAAGCCACAAGTGTAATCTCTCCAGAAATTATAACCACAACCACGATTATGTGGTCGAATAATCTGTTACGTTCTAAATGGATCTCGGCAAATAAACCGAGAGAGCGAGGATACGAGCACAGCGCTGCGGTTTCGTTGTTTCGTGTAGAACATTGACATTGTGAGTGGTTTCATTTCATTTCATGGTTTTATAACATTGTTGGGTCAGGCGCGGTGTGGTTACAAAAATATACACCTCAATAAATTGATGGTTATAATTTAATATTGATTAATTTCGTTGCATCTTACACCTACAACGATATTTTTAAGAAGAGATATTTAAAAGCAAAATTTTTAACTCGTTTTCACTCATTTGCGTTGTAGGTCTTGTAAGTTTGGGTGGAATTTCGTAATCAAAACATTTACCAATATGCTAGAGATATGAAATTTTAAACAAGACTCGGACATGGAAATCCAGAAATTAATATTTAAAAAACGAAAAGACGTCTCTACGTTTTTAAAATGGTCTTAAAATTAATATATACTGACTATACTGTGTATTTTTATACCGTGAATGTGTAAGTTAAAAGAATAATACTCAATAGTCAAATTACTATTATAACTCTTTTACATTAACTGAAGTCGCTAAGCTTCACATGAACTTTATCGTAATAAACACCATCCAAGTAAGAATTGTGCCTGTCTACGGTGTAAAGTTCTTTAACTTTTAAATATTTCTTCCCTTTTTACAAATCACGAAAAATGTGACCTACATAACTGTTAAGTTCACAGTAATTTATGACATCATAACAGTAGGCCATTATGGAGAAAATGTACTGAAGTAATTGCTACTTTACTTTAAAATAAATATACGTCGTAAATTCAGCTTCATTGCAAGAATAACGATTTACCGTTACCTATGTTACTTCGATGATCGATTGGCAGTATTTACATTTATTTTAAAATTTAACTTTAAGTTTTTTTTCCATTTATTGATGAAAAAAAAATAACAAAGTAATCTTAATATTAATAATAGCATTATGGAAACCACAGACGTTTATATCTAACGCTATCCTGAGTCAACATCGATTTTACTTAAAAAATATGATTTAAGTTTAAATTTTATGTTATGCGGCGTTAAACTGGTACATAAATCGGTAGGCATATTATTAATTAAGCGAGGAACCAGGTAGTTAGTAGTACGTTCGCCGTAGCTATTGTGCGCCCAATATATACCAAGCGATAAGGCTACCTGATGGTAAGTAGTCACCATTGCCTATGGACATTTGCAGCACCAGAGGGACCGCCAATGCATCGCCGGCTTTGGAGGAGAGCACTTTTCGCGCCTATTTTGCAGAACTCCATGTCATAGCGCACCGGGAATACCTCGGGAGGAAGCTTATTCCACATCTTGTAAATACGAGGTAAAAAGGAGCGTGCAAAACGAACTGCTGGGGACCGCCACGAGTCCAATTGATGTGGATGAAACCACATCCTTCGGCGAGTGGTGCGATGGTGGAAAGGTGACCTCTTCACCATCAGAAAAAATTTGGATATCCATGTAGAAAGGTGTACATACTTTACTAGGCGGTTAAAACGTATGTAGTTCGACCGTGGAAGTATCACCGCCACCCTCATAATCCTCCGTGAAGTAATTCTTGTGTTTCGGATTGGAGAGGTGTGGTTGCCGGCTAAACTTATACATGAAGCGAACATCTTAATCCTCAGAGGTAGCAATGCATCTGTGATCAAACTTAGGTATGATTTAATTGTCTTGGAGATGATTACTGATGTTCATAGGCGACAATGATCACATACCATCACGTGGACTGGTAATAGGTAAATAATGTTCGTTATTTTGTAGTTACTTTTTACTTCATTCATTATCTTCACATCAATTTTATTAGTATTTTTTAAGTTTCTTCAAACGAAATAATGAACTAATAAGTTGCAAAGGCGAAATAACATTTTACTTTGTAATATACGCAGCCCGAAATGAAAGGACAATTTCATTCGTAAAAACCCACTTAGCTACAAAACTCATTAGCACTACTATTAATACCCTTCGTTAGGTTCTCTAGCAAAACGTTTAACACAGGTAGATACCTACTCCGTAGTTTGAATAGTTTTTTTGCGTAATAAGGAATTTGGTGTATATACATACAGGAATTTGGTGTATAAATTTTGCCAGGTATTTTTATTTTTCTCTCATCTACCCACTCTCAACTTAATCCGTCTCGATGAATTATTTATTTATTTACACACACACACAAACGCACACACACACACACACAAACACACACACACACACACACACACACAAACACACACACATACATTCATTTTTATTAGTTTTCATAATCTCGTTAAAATTTTCATTTCAAATTATAAACTGTCTTGGTGGATGAGCGGGGTACCCAGTAACACAGGTGTTCAACCTAGTACGGGGGCCCTTGCAAACTGTTTGTACTTGTATCTTTTGAAATGAATAAAGAATTTTGAATTTTGAATTACACTGACAATCGGATTTGTGACTATACGGATATATTCATTCGTGGTCCACGTAAAATACTCAATGTAAATGTACGACGAACAATACTAGAATTATTGCCTTGACATGACTGTGTTCAACTTGCGTTTAGGGCTGGGTAAGGTAGGCGAGGGGACAACGAGACTTCGGCTTCAGTCCATCCACCCGTCAACTATATCTCTTGAACCGTAATGGGTAGATACTTCAAGACTATGGCGATACATTATGAAAGCAAAAAAGCTACTTTTTTAATTTTTTTATAAAAAACTTTCATTCCTTATAATTGTTATTCAAAATTTATAATTAGTATTAATACAACTATTTTCTAACATTTCAATCAGTCACGATTCATTCATGTTGATATAAAACACTTTATACACGAATTCGACTTGCATTTGGTCTATTATTTATATTTCACATTTATGTAACAAATTCTGATGTACCTGTACACCCAACTACATAGTTCAGCGTGTAACTGGTGATACTTATACAAACATCTCAACCCTCGATAGCTAGTGCTAGTCAAATAGGACTAAGTTATACTTTTTCTTCAGTCCGATATTACCATCTATTATTTTTGATAACACCTAGGAAACTTTTACTGTAAGATATTGTTTGTGTAGTCCTATCCGACGCTTACTATCGTCACATAAGCTTCTAATTTCGAATTATTCGTTTGCTACACCTATACTAAAAATACTACAAATAAACGTTAAAAATGTCAGTAAATTGATGATTACTAGTATTAGAGTTTACAGATTTTACTTAACACAGTTTTTATATGTAAAAACACTTTTTATAACCCATTTTATTATAATTGTAAATGTGTAACTGTGTTAAATATTTTACTAGAACGTGTGGCTTCTACCAAATGTACTACATAATCGTCGTTTTTACGTCAATTACATGAAGAAAAAACGAAAAATTAACTTTGCCGTGATCGAACAACGATTAGCAGCAAAGGTCCGAGTGAGAATTTACGACGAGAATTTTGGTTTTGTTCCAATTTGTGATCCCATATACAGAAGTTCGACGCGTAGATGAATTAGAAAATCGCTAATTGCTTGTATTGCAATTTCAAATTATTCTTGTACAAGATTTTGACTTAGAGGATGCATTGTTAACAAAAAATTGTATAGTTACTTGAATAAAATTATAAAGGAACGACTCTGGCTATATGCAATATTAATCTTTAATATATACCCATTTTCATAATCATCCAAAACTAGTGATAATTAGTTTGTAATACGCACATACTACTATATTGTTATCAGACCATATCAAATAGACTACATATTCGCTTTTTACTTCAATTACAAAAAATGTACGAAAAATAAACGTCACACTGGCTGAACAACGATTTACAACAACTGTACCAGTTAGAATACTTGTCGCAATAAAAACTGCGGAGCGCTCGCTACATCTGTTCGCAATGGCCACGATAATTTACGACGAGAATTTCGGTTTTGCTCACATTTACGAAGGTTCGACGTAGAGCTGAATTAGAAAATCGCCTATTGCTGATATTGGAGTTTGTAGTTAATACTGTGCAAGTTCATATTTTAATTATCTAAGGAGGATGCATTTTTAATTTTTTTTTCAGTTTATTTACGTTTTAATGGACATCTGTAGTTCTGACCATTACTGCAGCTATAACTGTTATCTGTTGTTATATGTCACTGCAATTAAAACTATTTTTTATAAAAATGTTTTGCTGTATTAAATTAATTGTAAGTTAATTTGCTACGTCTATATACTTTAAGAGTACCCGAACAATAGATGTTAGATTTACTGAACAAGGATGTACAATCGCTGTACGAGTAATAATACTTGTCGCAATAAAAACTGCGGAGCGCTCGCTACATCTGTTCGCAATGGCCGCGATAATTTACGACGAGAATTTCGGTTTTGCTCCCATTTGAGAAAGTTCGACACGGAGCTGATTTAGAAAATCGCTAATTGCTTTCATTGTAGTTCCAAATTATTGGTGTACAAGTTTTGGCGTTAGGGGATGCAATTACAACTTATACTTTATTTACATTAAGGTTTAAAAGATCAATACTGTGTGGCACTACACAGTATTGATCTTTGAAAGTTTTACTTACTATCATATATACAAAAAAAATGGAATAATTCGTTTCTAATAGGCACATGACCTCAGAAAGTCTGGAATTTGAACCCTGTACATCCGCTTCAGAGGCCTATATCTCAACCATTTAGCTATGAAGGCTACCTGTTGTTACATATCATTATAAATAAAATTATTATTAAGTATTTTTATCAGGTAAGTGTTTGTATCAAACGAATTATATGATCATTTGATGCATTTATACTTTAAAATGTAAAAAAAAACCTACACGAAAAGTAAACATTGCATTGAAAGAAAATCTGTTACTTTACAGATATTGAACTTTAAAGTTAGTATTTTTTGTAATGCAAATAGAAAATAAAAAAATCAGTCCACCTGATGGGAAATGATCCTTGTCATCAATGGACACTGTTAGTAACCAAAATAGAATTGGAATTTTACCTGTAGTCGACTACGGATGCATTGCTTAAGGACTATAAAAGTATGCCTCGACGAGGCACCTCATCATCTGCAACATCAAAATAGGTTTAGGAAGATTTATAAGTATGGTATTGTTTAGTGTTTCGGTTATTATTAAAAATGTTTATAGTAGTTATAAGCAATGATAGCCTAGTGGTTGAGAATCCGACCATTCACTTGGGGGGTCCGGGTACGAATCCCAGCACGCACCTCTAATTTTTCAAATTATGTGCGTATTTAATCTTAAATTATCATTTGCTTTTCGATGAAGGAAAACATCATGAGGAAACCTGCATGCCCAAGAGATTGTAAAACATCTCAAGGGTGTTTGAAGTCTACCAATTCGCACTTGGCGAGCGCGGTGGACTATGGCCTAAATCCTTCTCATTGTGAGAGGAGACCCGTGCCCAGCAGTAGGACAACAATGAGTTGTGATAATAATGATGATGATGATGATAGTAGTTTCGGATTAAATAAAATTCAGCAAGGCATGAAATGTAAAATCAAATATAAATATTACAATAAAAATAAAGAAAAAATGTTTTCCCCTACCAATTTATTTCCCTTAATGCAAGTGCTAAAATTTATATCACTGCAATGTCATGGCTTTTAGTTTGGAAATAATATCGGAATAACAACAAAATAACTTTGAAAATTTAATCCAATGCTGCCATCGAACTTCGCGATTTCGCAAATGGAAGCAAAACCGAAATACTCGTAAATTATCGCTTGCGAACAGATGTAGCGGGCATTCCGGAGTTTTTGTGGCGGCAAGTATTCTAATTCTAGCTCGCTGCAACAATTCCAATTAAAATTTGCTTAGAAAATTCCATTTTCTAATGTAAGAAGAAGTTTTTACTTCAAATTCTAATATAGAGAAGAAAATTTTAGTTGAAATTTCAGTTGTAGTTTCATTTTTAGTATAAATATTTGCTCTTTTTACTTTGAACAACAAGTAGTGTACTTGGTATATGGTCACTGCCTTGTGGTCACTGATATTTGTAATCGACTTCAAGTATGACTATATCTTTAGCCAGTTTCGTAAGAGCTGAGGTTGATAACAGACTAACAAACACGCACATCAACAATATACTACTTAATACATTCAATGAAAATATTGTACATAAATATTGCTTTACCAAGTATAGTTTTATAAGTAGTATTAAGTATGTTGTAAATGTAATTAACATCATTGTGCAATAAGTAATTACATTTTATTTCAATTTTATTTCATTACCCATAAAACAAAGTTCACCTAACGACACTATAGCCAGGACTACGCCTCACCAAATCCACAACAAGAATTGCAGACTACATATTTTTTCAAATTTTCAAGTGTATGTTACTTTATAAAATTTTCCATCAGACTCAATGTGGGATTATTAAGTTTTGTTTTTCAGTTTCCTCGCAACTTATTCTTTAATTTTCATATTCAAAAACTCACATATACGCAATACAAAAAATCTTTATTGTACACCAAAAATAACATAACATAAAAATAGAAGATTAAAAGAGAAACGGTAGCCTTATCATTTACCTCCATAGCAATTTCTACCAAACAACCGAAACAGTTATAGTATTCGAACCACCACCAGCATATACTAACTCTATGCGCTTTTCGACCTACAGGAAAAATTCCGAGTCTTAGACAAAATGTTCCTCAATATAAACAATATATCATCTTGCCGCCTATAATCCGTCGCCCTTACCGCCATTATAAGGCAATGTATCATTCCTATAGTGTGCACTAGACGTTAAGAGGGTGCTTCTGATGGATGACCCGACAATATGTCGTCCGTCATTATTATACGTCGTGGATATCGTTACTACATTATTTATTATTGTCGGATATTTTTATTGAATAAGAAACATGTTTATTGGATAAAACCGTCTTTATGTAGTCTTGTGAAAAATGTTGAATGAAAGGAAACTAGATGTTAATACTGATCTGAAATTAAACATTTGGAAGCCAATTAACTTTATCATTTTATTAATCTTTGCTGATAATTGACGCAATAAGTATCGTCCATCATAATTAAAGGTCGTAAATATAGTTATTGCATTTTCTCTTATCCGCCAAGAGCCTAAATTTCTTTATGACATTTTTTTCACGTTTAATAAAACTGTAAAAACCACTTGATGTAAAACTATTAATTTTAACATCCATAAACCTTGAATTAACCTTACCTAACAAAAAAGCCTAATGAGTCTCACAGGAAAAAAATAGGATCCTAGATAAAATTATCCCCTGTCATAACAAAACAATATATCATTATCCTCGGTATATTATTATAAAACTATTTATCATTTCGTTGACTATAATCCGTCGCCCTTACCGCCATTATAAGGCAAGGTATCATTCCTATAGTGTGCACTAGACGTTAAGAGGGTGCTTCTGATGGATGACCCGACAATATGTCGTCCATCATTATTATACGTCGTAGATATCGTTACTACATTATTTATTATTGTCAGACATTTTTATTGAATAACAAGAAGGGTTATTGGATAAAACCGTTTTCATGGTATGAAAAATGTTGAATGATAGGAAACTAAATGTTAATACTGATTTGAATTGAACATTTGGTAGCCAATAAACTTTATCATTTTATTAATCCTTGATGATAGTTGTTGCAATAAATATCGTATATTATAATAAAAGGTCGTAGATATAGTAACTGTGTACAATTCTTATTACTTGGTAGGTGGGTAGATCTAAAAACTATCCACCGCTTTGTATTTTGTGTCGCATCTCGCG
>DWNR01000838.1:0-17391 GCA_018250455.1 Polygonus leo | reverse complement strand
AACATACAACATTTTAAGAAAGAATGACGTAAATTGAATGAAGTTGAGAAAACTAATTTATTTCATTTATTTAAAAAAAAGTGAAGGAAAAAAGAAAATTAGAGAGATGATAGAGAACATAGAGTGCAGCCCTAAACTAACTACATAACATACTTTTAAATATGGTACATATTTGGACCGGTGGTCCTATTATAATAGAAAACACGTCCTCTGATAGTTGTTAGAAAAATACAGTACTTTTATTATGTATGCATTACTCGTAGTCCGCGGTAATGATTATTAAATAGTGATTCCAGTAAATTTCAATATATTTTAATTTGAGTCAACACGTTTTTGTGGTAACAAGATATGTTATTTGGTTGCATAAATAGAAACATGTTTTTTTTTTTAAATATAGATGTCTAGGAAGTTGCCAATTATACGTTGTAGGTATAAATGACTTCTATTTAGATTTATTTATGGAAAATTAAGATTTTCAGTTACCTTTGCTTTTATTTGTGTTTTGTGTGAAATGCATGCACTGCAGGATTATATGAGTTTTGGAAAGTCACGTTTTAGAACCTGCCAAAA
This sequence comes from Polygonus leo, assembly GCA_018250455.1. NCBI lineage: Eukaryota > Metazoa > Arthropoda > Insecta > Lepidoptera > Hesperiidae > Polygonus > Polygonus leo. Next base: position 16,821 of record DWNR01000838.1, on the reverse strand, counting down.
ATAATGCTCATTCAATGCCTTTTAATTATTATGATCAAACACTTGATTTCCAAATCCAATAATGATTTACCTATTTTTACTTTTATCATGAAAAACCAATGTACCTAACTTAAATTTTGAATCATTTCTCGGACCTAATGCGGGCAAATTCATACTACTACTGGGTCATAGATTATAATATCTACTACAGTAATGTCATCAAGTATCATGGATTGTTTACAACATCAAGTACAGTTAGTCCGTCTCTGGTGCGGTTGTTCTCGCATTTTTCCCGCGCAGCGTAATGCGCGAGTCACGCGCGGTTATGTGCGCGGCTGCCGGCGCCGGGAACACCACAGATTATATAAAAACAGTGCTTTAATATCATAGATACACCACAGATTGTGTTAACCTAGAATCTTAGTTCAATTCGTTCTTGTAAGTGAAATGGAATACAACAGAAATAGGTTTCTGAAACCGTTCCATTTCTTTACTAATTTTAAGGCAAGATTGTGTTGCTAAATGTATTTGTTGTTTTAAGCATTACTAAAAAAAACAATAATTAAACACAAATACGTTTCAATGCCTAATGCATAAATACAGGCATTTTTAATAACTTGTAACATACGCGTTCACTCAAAGGTGCGTTAACGTTCCGTTTCAAGTATGTGCTACAGGTCTGTTTTAGATGATTTGATGCGATTATACTTATTTTTTGTTTCGTTATGTGTTTATACATAACATGTAATATCTACTTACATATAATGGTAGCGTACAAGGAATGTAAAAAGCTTTTATTTTTTAGCGCATGGGCATTAAAGATCCTTTGGTTTGTCCTTCTGTTCGAATCTATTTGCTCTGGCGCAATACCCGCTCGCCCGCCATTGTCGAGATTGTGGGGTCAGGCTGACCGACGTTACCAACTACGTAATTTCGCGACGTACCTACGTATAACCCAATAAATCCTACCTTGTAAAACAATTTACGTTGAAAACCCGGAGCAGCGATGCTGGTTAGATCATGCTTAATGATAGACATCGTGACCGACGTACGGTTATTAATTATTAAAATGATCATGGCGTCTCACATGCCGCGTATGTCGTGCCTAATATTACCGTATGTGAGATACTATTGTCATGATTCTTAAGATAATGTACCTATTTCTCTCATTGCCTCACCTTTAGCATCGATGCAAAGGACAAAGTACTTAAAGGATAAATGTGATAAAATGATAACCTTTCGTGCTAATAGAAGGGGAAACGTCATGTGATCGGCCTACTTTATTCAATTAAGCTACCAAAGATTGTATCTGAGACCACTGGTTTTGATTGTAATGATTGAGTAATTATTAAATACACGCCGACGATATGATCAATGTTGCGAAACTTTTGTCATTTTAACATCGGTTGAGAACCACTGTCAGATCGTCACATCTATTGGTACTGTAAATTGATAGCGAAAAAATCTAGGCTCCATTCTAGATCAAATCACTATCATCAGCTGAGATTGCAATGACAACGGGATTTATGACTAATCTAAACGCACTAGGTCGTCTTAGTTTTCGTAAGAGGCGTATTCGATTAATCACTGTAATCGATAAATTTGCTTAAATATTTTTTTCTCTGCTTCTCATAATACCTACTTGTTGTTTTTGAGCTGTCGATTTATTTACTTCACATGAGTTCGTATACGGATCCTTACAATATTGGACGGAGTCGATGTTAGCGGGAATTTTAAGTATAGAAAAGAGGGCATGATAGACTTTGGACCTGGAGAATTATCCTTAATGAAATGGTGAAGTCCTGTAAAAATAATAAACGGTCAATTGCGAGGCAGTCTAGGACAGAAATTAAAAAATATAAAAAATAGAATATTCTATTGTTTTTCGAAATTAAATCATTTATATATTTTCGTTCATATATTTATTTGAAACCTGGATTTGTACGTTTAGTATTACAAGTAACATTACAAAGGGGATACTTAACCCTACAAATCTTCGTTTCTCCACGGAACCCTAAAATTTACTGAGTCTCCATCAGCAAGAGCTGTCGGGTCAAATGTAGTGGAAGTTGAGTCGCGTACGGCGGCGTCTTTGATCAGATCAAGTGTACCGTGACATATGTGGCTCTGCGGTCGCAACTAAATTTTTTAACGGATCTATGAACTCTTTATTTAATATAGCACGCTTGTCTAACGTTTTATCTCACATTAGGACGGTACGTTGTTGTGAAGATGAAGAAAAAAAAAATTTTTTCCTTCTCATTATGATGGGTTAAACTAATATCGTTTGGTATGGTATGTAGGTAATTATTTTATTGATCACGTTTAAGCGTCTAGTCTATTGTGTTTTAATTTTGAAGCATCCCCAAATTCCTATAAAACAAAACCCAAAACCTACTTCCTTCCTCGGTCGGAAACGAAAGAGAGCCATTGAGAACGATTCGAACAATGAAAATTTATTAAAATGCAATAACAATAAAATTCGTGTCCGGACATTAGTGATGTTAAGTTATTCTCCAAACGCCACTTAATGAGAAGTGATGGGTTCGTAAGAAAATAAAATAAAAACACAATGTACCCACCCGGGCTTCCAACGAGAAGCGCACATTGCGTATGCGGGGCGCATTCAGTTAAAATTACATGTCCTGTATGCAAAGAAATTCCTTTCACGGTGTCGTTGCAACCGAGAAGAAATCGTTGCCTCATCCACTATCGCTTATTACAGTTAACCCGCCCATTACAAAACAATGAAAATTCAAATACGAGCAGTCACATAAATAATGTCGGAATCACCGACAAAGAAACCAGTTTTAACATTAAAGCTCCAGATTAACAGATTTGTGAACCAGCAGCGATATAAACATCTGATCTGATTAACATAAAGTTCTTGATCATACATAATATTTTGCGCTAATAGTCGGATTGATGCGGAACAAGCTACTCGGAGCTCATTATAAACCTGTTCTATCGCGCCTATACGCAGAACAATCGTTTCCCGCTGTTAAAATGTTTCACAATTCATCTTTATTAATATAGCCACACGTTGCGTTGATATAGTTTTGTAGAAAGTTGATAAGTGTTCCAGAATCTATAAATCACGGCCTACAAGCTCAATTCTACCGTTTATAATCGAGTCGACTTAGCTCCTGTCGCGTCAGTTAGCTTGACACATTCCGAACCGTGTGCGGGAACGTTTGGTCAAGTTTGAATTCGAATACATAATTTAATTGATTGGAAGTATTACGAAAAGTAAATGTAGTCCAACACGCTGTATCCGAAACAGGAAAAAGGTACATGTATCGATAGATTTGGACGGCTCGAAGGTTTTATGTATGTTTTGCCAGGTGGTAGAACTCATGTAGTTCGACCTGGGAAGTACCACCGCTACCCTCATAATCCTCCGTGAAGCAATGCATTGTGTTTCGGTTTGGAGAGGCGTGGTTGCCGGCTATACTTAAACGCGAGCGAATATCTTAGTCCTCAAGGGTAGCAATTCACCTGTGGTCAACCTCAAGTACCTACAATTCAATCGTACTCGGGGATGATCACTCATGTCCCTGACCAGCAGTACTTACCATGGTCGTTTGCTACCTTAACACGATAAAAAAATGTCCGCTCGATTATCCGCTTGCATTCGACACTAGTTGGTATTCTCACAGTCGCCCGCCACCCGGCGCTCGGTAGCCATCCGTGATCATAAGAATCGTAATATAAAAGCATTATAATCCAATCAGAAGGTGATGTGAGGTGTGACCGCCTGCGAGCTCGATTTACCATGCAGGACGCGGCGGTGGGATCGTAAAACATTTTTTGGGTGTACAAGAACACTTAAAAGAATAAAGTTCCATCTACACCGCTCAATATTCTTGACTGTCGTTCATAATAAACTTATACCAATATTTTTCTTGGACTGTGTTAAAAGCAATAATATTACAAACTGTTGAGTTTGTAATATTATTGCTTTGAAGAGGTAAATTAAAATTTAAAGTACTAACGTAAATCAAACTGCATAATAAATATAGTCTTATGGTATACTGTCTAAAGTTCCAAATTAAGTAATTTGTAATCGCAAATAAGTGCAATATGAAATTAAAATTGTATATTTAGGCATATTATAATTTGAAAACAATTCTTGCTGTGCAAAAATTTTACTTGCTATAATAACTTTTAGGACTTGTTACAATATTTACTTTCAAGTTAACGTTGGTCGTATGTAAACTAGTAGTTTCAAATCTTGAATGATTTGATAAATTGTATTCAATTATTGTCTGCTGCACGTGGTAAATTGCATTGAACTATTGTATGTCGATACAAGAAACTTGCACAGTGTAAATGAGCACTAAGGAAAGGACAGTCCATATGGAATTGACTCATAATGTTACATACATGTAAATGTCATCGACGACATGTGTGGCATTGCTTCATAGCATTCATTGGGTTATTCAGGATCTACTGAAACTAAACGCTTAGAATGTTAATTCAAAAGTTATAGTTGTTGGTATTTCGTGAATAATAAACATTATTTATAGACTACTACTTTTTATACACGTTACATGTAAATACAACTTATAGATTAGCTTATAATTATGTTTTGAGTACACTTAAATATATTTACAGAATTAAATCGACTAAAATATTAACTTAGCGAATTATGTGCCTCTGGCATTTTTTCAATAACATCTTACATAATATTATCAACATAGTAATTGCGACTGAGTTATGCATCCATAAATAAATAATTAATCGCACCCAAACAGCCGTATGGCATATAAGCAAAGTTAAAAATATCGAAACCAAATATCAAATTCCGAATTTCGTCCGTTAAACCGACATTTTTGTCCAAAGCTTAAAAATTTAAGTGGATAATTTACATACTCTTATAATCAGGCCGTTGCATTTCTTGGGGGCTATCGGATTTAATTAGTGAGAGAATTCTTTCTCTGGATTGTCATGGTCACGTTGTACCGTGATTATGTTGTGAATTGAGCATGTTAAAGTAACTGTAATACAATTAACATAAAATTTGATTCCATTAAAACGTGTGGTTTTCAACTTGCCCACTAGGCGTGCAGATTTACCAGGTGGTAGAACTCACGAAGTTCAACCGGGGAGGTCCCACCGCCACCCTCAATCATCCGTGAAGCATTTTATTGTTTCGGATTGGAGAGGCGTGGTTGACGGCTATCCTTACAAGCGAGACGAACATCTTAGTCCTCAAGAGTAGTAACGCATCTGTGATCAAATGTGAATGTGATCAAATGTGAAATGTGATGTGAAATTACCATATGCATAACTATGCCTATGTAACAAGTTAAATCACTTCTCGTATTACATATTCAATTACAATTCGCTTTTTGACTTTTCAAAGCAAACTTGATATAGTTTGCATTAAAGCTTATAGTCCCGCTAGGAGGCAAAAATTGGTGTGGCTATGGTATCTACCCCGGAGATCGTTCTTAAGGAATCTAATATAATATGGGTACATATGTTATCTACATATATATATGCATATAGATGTAGATAACATTTGTGACATGCTTTTAACTAATAAAGATGAAACAACTACTGTCGTTGAATGAAATATGAATAGACAGACGACTTGAACATATATGTAAATCTACAATATTTAATTTACGTAAGTGTTATTTTAATCAATAGAATGTTTGTATCGACATTACAGTGAAAATAGATAAAAATATATACCATAGTACCGACAATACGCGAAAAAAATAGTAACAAAAAATGTAATTTATAAATCATTGTAAATCACGAAGTAAATTAACTTGTAGAAAATAAAATGATGTCTTAGTAATAAATGACTTGTTTAATTATATAATTAATATAAACATTTAATAATGATAAATGAAAATTCACTTTTATTTACAAATAGCTTGATTGCTTCTTTGGATAGCACACTTCCCACGCTAAAACGATTAAATTTAAATATATTACGGGTAATAATTATATATTTTATATTATTGATTCAGATATGGTTTTAAAGGTATTCACCAAAGGTACTATGAGTTTCCTCAAATTTGGTGGAAATCTACGTGGGTGGATCCAATAATCCAACAAGGATCCAAAAAAATAGATATAATAATAAAAATGGTATGGTGGTATGATTAGATATCGATTAAGGAGCGAAATAGGCTGGTAATGGAGACTATTGATAGGTCTGTAAATGACTTGGATTAGATACATACCTAATAGTAGCAATACTGTTATAACCTTATTTACTTCTCTTTTGTAATTTTGTTCCTTTTGTCGTCCGTTTTGTACAAAATTTTAAGATTACAGAACCGATATCAAGAAAATTACGTATAAAAACGTACTTCATTCTAGATCGACATAGCTCTAGGATCAAGTATATTTCCTTGGATATTTCAGCGAGTGTCCACGAGGAGCACAGCTAGCTTAATGTTTAGACCATAAAACAAACTTCGAGGAGCCGGCCCGTGTTAGTAGGCACCTAAAATACTCAGCGTCGATCCGACGATCAATAAATTAAAATTAATTCGGCGCGCGAACGAAGAGATCCGATACGCGATATCGACGCCTACATTTATCATTCGCTAACACGTCGGACATTTCACAAGGGGTCTTGTCAACGCAATGTGACCTCTATATCGATATACATAAGAACTACCGTCCGAGTGATGATCAAGCACGTAATGATCCGACGAACAACAAAGGATAACACGTCTAAAGACAATAAGTGGAAGGGATATGTTGGCATGTGTACTAGTGATGTAACGCATTCGTGGTATGTTTTAGATTGTTCGTATCAGCTAGGAAGCTTTCATAAATAGTTATATAAATGCAGTACCTTTCTGCAGTTGATCTTTTTAATTTTTTATTGATAAAGTTTATGAAAACGCTTCAAATGTGTTTTGTTATTAATTATTAACTTTTCTTTATACATGCGATATCCTTTAAAGTGAATCCGAAACCGTATCCATTAAAAATTGGCAATAGCGGCCCAGTCTTGTTAACGAAACGGGACGACATACTAAACCCATGCTCTAAAATCTATCCCGGCATATGGCATTACAACACTGGCAATTTACAAAATTTAAATTTAAAACTATAAAATCAGTTCACTAGTCACATCACTAGCAGGTCGTAAAGGCAGGGACACACGCGTCACATTCGGATGCGGCCGGCGTCCGGCGGACCGGCAGACTGGACGACGCTGCCTTTGCCCGCGGCCTTGGAAAAACATTCCTCGATATTCGTATTCATTAGTAATCTCAACTACTTATAAGTTGCAATGAGATGCAAGTTGATTTCGTTTATTTTATAATCTTGCCTCTTAAGAGCAAGAAAGACATTAAAACTCGTTTTAAATCAACGTCAACCAGTAAGTTTGGTGACAGTGAAATTTGTTTTATTGACACCTGAAAATTTATTTATATTCCTTAACTCTGTTTGGAACGGATGCAAATAAATTTTCATGTGTAGTATAAATTGAGCAAATTATATTGTAACTCAGTAGCAGCTAATTGTCAAAATTATTTTTCATATGCCAATTTCAATTAAATCAGATTCAATGGATATCTTAAAACAATAATATGTGTTAAATAAGTTATATACTTAGTAATTCATTAATCATAGCTATATATTAATTCATCAATCATAACTTATTGAACATTCACGTTTCTTTCTTTCATAAATAAACTGTGATAAGTATAAAAGGGTAAAAGCATTTAACATTTCCGCTTAAATGTTAACTGCAAACAATATTTTGTATGTAATGAAAAACGGAAGACATTCTATAAAGCAGAGTGCATAGTTCCAGGCGCATGCATTAACGCTTTACTTGTATCTCAGGCCGCAGGCTTCGAGCAAGTTTCAATCTTAAGGTTTTATCATTAGAGGCTAGGTGTTATGTCTTCCAAAAGGGGCAATTTTACCCGCTAAAGTATGAAAGGAGGGATCGTTTGTATAACCACGCCTTAATGCTTTGTGGAAGTTAAGCCAGGGGGAAGTCAATGCATACTGAATACGTTGAAATACATTCTTCATATAAATGTGCAATTCGGTTTACTTTGAATAGGCTAAGATCCTGTACACAATGACTCTTATATTTTAACCGACTTCAAGAACAAAACATTTTTCAAAGGGTTAAGTTTGCATATTTTTTGGTCTTAAACTAAGTGATTATTATGTGGAAATAAATGATCGATTGTTTAATGCTTTAATTGCAAACATAATTATTCTATGTAAACGCAGCATTTATGGTTACTGACAACTATCTAAACGTCACCAGTAGAATTAATAAAAAAGGACCTTCATTAAAACTGTAGATAAAAAATAATTCAATATTAGCATGAAAAGCTTTGTGACGAAGGGTTACGAAACCGTTACAGCGAGCAAACATTGTAACAACACTTGCAGCGCCGGTGGTAGATAAGATCAGCGTCTGCATCTGCCGTTGCATTGGTTGGGGTAGCTTCGCTGCCGGCTGTGAGAACTTGCGACTCAGCTATGATTGGTTTATCATCTCATTTGGCTTTTTTTGTTGCGTCATCAATTTATATTATGCTAATACAGCATATCCGGTAAATAATAGATTTTTTGTTTCTCTTCATTTCAAAATTTCGCGTTGAATTGGGATTGCTTGATAGTTATCCTCATCAAAATATCATGAAGCTTCTTGTAGTCTGTCATGTAGATTTTTTTGTTTTCTTCAGTTTCAAAATAATGCATTGAGTTGAAGTTGTTGAGCGACCATCTAAATATCATCGATATTCCTCTGATAATGAGCAGGATCAAAATAGTATATCAACATATCGACCTAGCTCAATTTCGATGGTAGGTAATACATGATGGCGTGATTCATATGTATCTCTATTTTGATGAATGAAACTTTATTACGTTTATTTATCATTTCAGGTTAAAGTGAACTGGTATTAGAGTACTCTTAACTTTATTCTCGTATGCGTCCACATACATATATGCAATTTTACTAAGTGATAAATTATTCTTAAATGAGTCATCATGCTTATATAAGAAAAAAAAAATATTCGTGGTTATGAAGCGTTACTAACCATTGTTAGTTTCCTGGCAAACATATATGTTTATTTAAATTAATACACAAAAATAAAATAAAGTCCCTTAGATGAACGCATGCAGTTTATACAACGATATGTCTGGGGCTTATTTACCTAAACGTATTGTTCTGTTCTATTATTGCGGCATGTATGGAGGATTACTGTGATTGTTCTCTGTAGGTCATCCATTCATAATGTATGCATGTATTCATATTAAAATGTAAAGATAACAAACAAAATGGGATTTCTAATTCAATTTCCTGCGTATTTATTGCAGTTAGCGTTGTTGTTTTCTATTAACCTCCCTGAACGCACGAAAGCCCTTACAATCAGGACTTGTGGCACAGAAACGGGGTATCTAGCACAATGGCCGAAACTTGCAGCCCTCTAATGAATAAAAAGTGGTGGGTGGCTTGTACCACGTAGACCGTTTCGGGACGTGTACGATCGTGTTTGAGAGGAGTTTATTAAACTGTCGCACAGGAGTTGTCGGGTTGTGCGAACGTGGTAGGGGGCAGGTAGGGCATGTGGCGAGATGGTGCGATAACAGGAATTATTCATACGTTATCGGTCCGCCATCGCTGGTGCTATTGTGAACGCGAGGGGTGGCTCCCGGTTGTCGCGGACGCTGTCAAAACGTGTGTGTGTACGGCCTAATGTGACGCCAGCCCGGATTGATTATTGTTTTGTTTTTAACCGTTTGCTATGCTTAATCAATTCCTTAGGTTTGCTTTTGGACGTCATAATGTTTGTTTGTATTTCACGTTTTTTGTTTTGTGGTTATAAAATTGTAAACTTTTATCATTGCTGAAGCAAAAAATACTATAAAATATCTGGTACCTACAGCTACACTCATTTATATTCTACATATTTTATAATCTATATACTACAAAGCAAAAGTATCATGAAATAACCATACCAATTGCGATGAATAAATTATTATGAACGTTTTCGTCGATGGATTAAAGCAAACAAATAAGCAGCAAGATTCACTAGTCATGTCACAAGTCATTTACTTTTCCAACGTCCTTTCCCGTCGTGAAAAACAAGTGACAATTTATTTCCAATACCACATAACATCTCGAAAAATTGAGATCCCCACCTAAGATTTGAAATCCGAATCTCCATTGAGACTCAAACAAACTATCGCAGTTTTTCATGTTTACAATAAATAACATTAATTAGTTTTCAGTAGTGAAGTCCCATTCGGATCGCACGGTAGGGGCGCCGATAGCATCAACATCACTCGATAATCTCGATAGCACCTGGATCGTATGCGGGCACCCGGGCACGTCTATGGCGTCTGTTCTGCATTTGTCATTAGCCTTGCTATGTTATTCATTAGAGAATCAGTCGTCTATGTATCCTTGAGAATGTTATTCGTGATATATGTCACATATGTAACCTAATTAGATCATAAATGCGGATGTGATTTTGTTTGTTACGCTTTTGTGTCATAAGTACTGAAACAACCATTGCAATTTTTTGTACACACATTTTTAGTGTAGAAAAGAAGAGAGATTACCTATTATTCAGAAAAAATTAGTACCACTATGAGAAATAACATTAAAAAAAATACTTGATGATATTCTAATACGTAGTAGAATTAAAAAAAATATCTACTGCTAAAAGTTAGATTTCACAGCGTAAATGCTGATTGTCAGACTCTTTAGATATTTCTTAGTCTGTGCCTCGGTGTGTCACATCAACAGTCATTGTACGCAGTTACTGAATAGTTTTCGGTTGTTGTGAAATAGGTATGAACTTATTATTCTGTGGTAGGTAGTACATATTATTCTGTGGGTACAGATTATCTCGTATTATCTACACCTGGATCGCAATGCGGGCGTGTCTATGGACGCATCGCTCTGCATACGTCATTATTTTCAGTGACATTTTGGAATACTTTTAGGAAACGTGAAATGACGTTGTAGAATTTCATAGAATTAGGATATATGATATAATAAATTGATACGTAGGATTGTCAGTGATTGCTTATTTTATATTTTTAACCCGAAAAGTACTTTTAATTTTTGAACAATATTCTATTGCTGAATCTATAAATAGTTTTTTAAAAACAAAACGGTTGCATTTTTTCTCCTTCAAAAAATATGTTTCGTTTCAATTACATAACTTTGTTAATAATATGCGCAATAAGTAAATAATGTGAAATTATCTCGATATCGACCTAGAATAGACGTGCTGCTCCTTTATGGCATATAGGCTTTAACGCATATGAATTCTCTTACCAAAATCTTTAAACGATGACGTCAGTGTTGCACTGCAGTTATATAGCAGAATCGGTGGTGCAGTCAAACGGCTAAGAATTCTATTAACTCGAAACTTTAAAGAGGGGCGGTAATCGCTACAATGTGTGTAGATTTACCCCAAAGCAGCTGCACATGTAAAATTCGCCATATCATGTACAATCGGATACTGTGCTTAAACATAGGTTTCCGTTAACTGGAAACTAAATATTAGTTTCCCGCGGCGCGCCACAGGGAATCTCCAATTGTACCTATACCCTTCCTATCAGGAAGTAAGGGATGGGCCCTTCCCAACCCGCCAATAGCCGACCAGTTATCATTACCGTAGCCACCCTTGCAATCAAATGTACGTACATATGTTCGCATTCACTTTTATAAGCAATAATTGTCGAATGCATCGGTAAATTGAAAGGGGAGTGAGTCCCACGGCCATACTTTAATTTTGTAACTAGTCTCTGTGGGGCCAAAATTTGTAGACCATTTGTCAGTAATAATATTACCCGTATTTTTAATGTATATTATGTGTCTGTGGGTTATGTTTTAGTGAGATTTAGTGTAGGTATTTTAATTAAATTATGTTTGCAAAGTAATTAGGACACGATGGAACCTGAAATAAATCTAAGCTCTGTAACTTTTGAAACCTAATTTAAATATTAAATATAGAGTTGACAGTTTTCCATGTTTAATATTGCAACTGCATATAGTTGAAGTCACTTTGTAAAAATCCTTTTTGAATTTTTTTCCTAAGAATTCAATTAAACATCCAATTAAAAGTCCAACATCCAACCTACATGTGGTTACATGGGTCAAACCCAAAATAGCAATAAACCTACGCGTGCAATCAAAACGTTACCGAAAAGGCATGGTATTATGTATGCAAACAAATTGCCTCAGTACATCATCGGACTGACTTCTACGTATTTAATTAATGAAATTTCCACTTGGCCCACTATTTTAATTGCCCGTTGTTATGACATGGCTTTTGTAATATTTCGGAAAAGAGCGCCTTTGTTCATGGACGCAGCGAACGAGACCCGAATAATAACCATTATATGTTTATCAAATACGCATTAAAGTAGAGTATTCATGTTTACAATTACGGCTGCTTTGAAGAACGGAATGAAGATGTCGTGTGAAGTGGAGGTAGTTATATTCAAATGATATTAATTTCGGAATCGCGGGCGGGACGTAACGCCTCCGAAATTGTCTGCCCTAATGACGCTAGCGGACATAACTGTGTGGCGACAGATCTTTGTCACTTTTAATGGATAGTTAAAGGCTTGCTTATAAACTAGCCGAGATTCTACAACTTGTTGTTTTGAGAATGGATGGCATTCTGCCGTATTTTGATGCGATATTAGCATCGTGTTGGTTATTAATTAAGTAGGAACATTAGGTTAATTCTATTTAGTATATTACATTATAAATATTCAACAGTTACTAATGTCAGTGATATACAATTAGTCCAATTACAGTTTTACTTTATCAGCGAGAAAGAAAACTTTGACAACGAAATGAATATCTCTTTTCCTTTGTATCAATAATTTTTTTCTGTGTGTCCAGGTCGAACGCTTAGCAGCGGCAGCGGTCAGGTGTGCAGGCCGCATTTCCACACGCCGTTGCACCCATGGCTAGACTCCAAGGCGCTCGGCAGCGGCGCGTGGGGCGGCGGCTTCCAGCAGGACGCCGCGCCCGCAGACAAACCCTTATCCCCAGCGCAACACCACCACCCCCATCCCCTCTTCTCCTTCCCCCCTACACCCCCTAAAGACTCCACCCCCGACTCGGTCGCGGCCGCGGCGCTCGGCCAGCAAGACTACCAGGCGGCGGTGGCGCACGCGACGGCGATGAGCGTCGCCTTCATGCAGCAGCAACAGGAGCTACCTCTATGCGGGGACGTCAAGCCCATGATGGGCGCGCCGCCGTCCAAGCAACGCGAAGGTGCGCAGCCGGACTCGTGCCCTCAGGAGAGTCAGCCCTCCGGGGAGTACAACGCGCAATACAACGCCGCCGGCGGCGACTACTACGGCTACCAGGGGAAGGGTTATAGTGGGCAGCAGCAGAGTAAGCCCCGGCCCAACAAGACGCGAACAAGCGCCGGTGAGTCCGGGGACGTATGCACTGCACCGCTCTCGCTCGCACCTAACACACGATAACGATTCTGCCGACGTTTATCCGATCATGTCTTAATAATATTAATAATCTTAAATTCATAAAAATTTATCCTTTATACAAAAAATTGAATCGAATTTTATATCATTGAGGTGCACTTGTCAAAATTTACGAAACTTCAAGTTCAATAAATAGAGCAAAGAGATAAAGATATCGATTCAAGTCGAACATTAATCTTCGCTGTTCTATTTATACATAACTCGAAAGCATTCGGGCTGCGAATAGGTTTACAAAATGGCTGCCACGATGGCCGTCGTAATTAGAATCAGTGCAGATTGTCTCATCGACAATTGCGATTTATTATTTCGATAACTATTTAAGATTAATATTTCATTTTGTTAGATTAGCGTTTCGAAATGGCATTGTCAATTCGTGTTAGAAGGTGAGATGTGGTCGGATAAACGTGGTTTGCACTGGGGTGGTGGCAATACTTTCTGTGTCGGTCGGTTGCTGTTACATCCTATTTTCGGGATATGGTGCCGATGACCATAATGCTTCTTACTAACTGCTCACATCGGTGAAGGTGCTACTAATAAATGCGTTCTTTAAAATTGGTGACGGCAAAACTAAAATTCTCATTAAAACGTTTTGAAATGACGAGATTTAGATCCACACTACAATAGCCTCGTTGTTTTAATTAAAAGTATCTGAAAATAGAGTAGATGATGAGACGATATTTAGATAAAATTAAATTCTTCCACGTGACAGAACGTGCTTAATTAAAACAGTTTATACATCTTAAATTTCGTAAGTCGGATTTCAAACTAGATGTTTATCAAAACAAACAATGATTCTGATATTTACACCCATTACTCGAGATCGGCATCTAATTCTGAACTTCTAAGCTTCTCAGGTGTTTGAGCTTTTCATTGTTACATGAGACCCGAAGCTACGACGTTCCCATTGCCTAATTGCGTTCTATTGTTCGCAGTAATTAAACTAACGTTCTTAACTGGATTTCTATTTAATTTTTACGACAATTTTCGAAATTCAACCTGACGAAATCGCTCCAGACTAGTATGAATTTGAAATGTATTTAAATATTATGATAAGTGGTGTTGACTAACAGTTTTCGTAATTGCAGCATTTTTGTACACATAATTTGCAATGTGTTCCTGCAACTGATTTTAATTCGAAGATTTTACTTGGACAATTTTAGTTACTGATCAAAATTACAAACATTTTCGATTAAATTAACATTTTCATTTTAGGGATAATGTTAGTTCTTACAGGTTATACAATTAAGATTGTTTCCAATTTTCATCAATATAGTAAGGATGATTGTACAGAGTAACATTAAAAACGAAGTAAATTCACATGTAATGTTGTAATACTATATATTAGGTCAAGTAACCTCAAAACTTAGGAACACAATTAAAACTTAGATACGGTTATATTGTTCGACTGACCTTTAATATTAATGCGACCATTGTTTTGTCGACAATTGGATGCAAAGTTTTCGCAATCAACCTAGTATATATACGTTATTATGACGAATGTATTACTTAGAGTTTGCGTATTACTCAACAGTAATTGTATTACGAGCACAAAGCGGCTGCTTTATTTTATACATAAATATGTAATTATAACTCTCATAGTTAAGCTTTGACAATGGACGGGAACAAAAACGACGGCGCTTATTGTCTCTCATTACGGGCTGAATTTACATTATGTATAGTTGCTAATGTGGACTCGAATGAATCGAGTTACGCCGCCATTATGTTTATTCAATATTTGTGAAATTTGACGTGAATTTGCATGTTTCGATCTCACGAGTATGATCTCGATATAATCTCAGTAATGGGTTCTCAGGGCTAATAAGAATCGTAGCGAAAAACCGCTGGTGGCGTTAATTGTGTTGGAAAAACTACAGAATTGTACGAGACATGTCAATGTGTCTTCTGTCGACATCTTAATGCCTCCGAGGTGTGATTATAACGTAAGCCGCCCTCGGAAATGCGTAGCTGTGAACAATTATAATTGGCTCAACAGATTTCATACAGATAACTTTCTTCATGCAGTCTACATTCAATAAGTCAACTATTAGACGTAGTAAACAAAAGGTTTTCGCAATTACAGCATTATTAGATGCTGTTGCAAATAGTTGATGTAAACGTTATTATTAAGGGGTATTGTTTCATGGTATATAAATCTATAAAGCAGTTTTAATGTAAGGTAGATATAATAGGGGTGTGCTTCTCTGTATTGTCTTGAAGGATACATAGTAAGGGTTTGAACTTCTTATTTGATATGCTAGCATTTAGTCCTCAGAATCAACAGAAAAGTGGGAGTATATTCCTTATTTTGTAACTAATATCCACGGTGGGAAGAATTGAATTGCAATATTTACATATTCTTTTGTGACTTCATGAGCGTAGATCATTTCCTGCGTTGATTTGTTGAAAACCATCATAAATCACATAATTCGTAGTTTGTGTACAAGATATTTTGAAAATTTCTAAGTGCCATCTTCGATGATTCGTTGATTAGATTTGTTCCGTCTAAAGTAGAGTAGTTTTTACAAACATTAGATTCTAAGCTCATATGATAGTACAGACTGACATCATTATGAATCATGGTTATTCATGATGATCGATGTTGTAAACTATTATTCTTGGTATCAAGCAAACAATACGATAATTGCATACTTAAATATCGATGATACTTCGATGACATTCCTTATTCCTTTTTAATGATAGTTCTATCAAATCACAGATCATAAACTTTAGGTTTTGTGTTAACAGAAGGATAATTCGAAATGGATTTTATATTATTTCCATTAAATATAATCTTGCTTTACCAAAAGCTTATAAGACACACCAGAAAACGAAAAGTATACTTATGACTGAACAAAAATTTAGCAATTTATAAAGAAAACCTATCGTTTGGAAAACTATTGATTGAATTTCTATTACATGAAAGGTCTGGAGCCTTATGGTTTACGTTACATTATACTCTCTCTTAAATTTGAATGGCTTGTTAACAATATAGTCTCAAAATCACTATCAAAACATTTCTACCAAACCATTGCGTAACGATTTGCATGGCCAAGCCGTGCGGCGTAAAAGGCGTATATTGAATAAGTGGACATTGAAATGGGTCGCATAAATCGCGAGTATAGGCGTAAACGCTGTTATAGAAGCAGCCAGTTCCTTGGTGGAAGCAATATTATGATAATGCGACCGCGGCCGGATGTAGCCCATTCCATTGTTGCGATTTGACCTCGGGCCTCCGCGTTCAAGCTGTGAAATAAACGGATTCTAGAAGAAATTAAAACTTAAATCTATTGCGCTGTGATAATAGTTGTGATAAAATCTGCTGTACTGATCTGCTGTATCAATGAATTGCAT